>JAWNOE010000033.1:0-30696 GCA_035046095.1 Drosophila pseudotakahashii
ACCTCTAGTAATTAACGTCGTAAATTCCAGTAGGTTAGTAGAAGTAGAACGACATCTAGTGAAGCCATGTTGACAAGGTAAAATAATAATACGGCAGTGATGCTGCAACTGGCAGGTTATAATTTTTACAAAAAGTTTAGTTTTATCCACCGTATCTAGCATGCAGAGTGACCTATATGACGAAGGCTCCTCCGCCGGCTTGTCCCCCTTTAGTACCTTTAGTTGACAAGGTAAAATAATAGAACGGCAGTGATGCTGCAACTGGCAGGCTATAATTTTTTCAAAAAGTTTAGTTTTACCCACCGTATCTAGCATGCGGAGTGGCCTATATGAAGAAGGCTCCTCCGCCGGCTTGTCCCCCTTGAGTACCAGCCGCTGTATTTTTCAGCGACTAGGAAACACACCTTCTGTTAGGCATGAGGTATACATGTCAACATACTCCTTTGTGTTTGCCCTAATGGCAATTTTAAGGACTTTATTCGGGATGCCATCTGGACCCGGTGCCTTGTCGTCGAGTATTGTCTTCAATACCCGGAGGACTTCTTCGGCACTTGTGAGCTTTATGCTCGCAGTGTTCACGATTTGTGAGGTTCGCGCCATACTCTCTTGCTCTGGGAATAATGTTTCCACTATCCTTTTTAGGCCGGCTGGGCATGTCGGCGATGGCCTTCCAAAAACCCAAAGCCGTTTTGTGACGAGTTTATATGCGAAGCCCCATGAGTTGGAGTTTACTTCTTCGCATATATTATTAAAGCACCTGCGTTTGCTCTCTTTTATAGTTTTTTCCAGGGCTCGTCTTTTTTCCCTGAAAATTATTTGAAGTGATTCAAATTCGGGCCTTTCTCTTGAGCGTTGGTATGCGCGTCTTGCTCTGTGGCAGTCTTTCCTGGCTTCCGCAATGGATTGGTCCCACCAGTATGCAGGTCTTCTTCCTGATGGGTTTTTCCCCTTTCTCTGCATATATGCATCACAGGCTAACTTTGTGTAGTCTGCGATGTGGTGTGCCCGTTCTTCAGCTGAACCGCTAGTGGAGAGGTCCTCAAACAACATCTATACCATCTTCACGTCTAGAGTTTCTATTTTGTACCCTGACACGGTCTTAGGAACCCGTGATGGGCCGTTTCTCGAATTTATCGTGCAGATTATTGCTGAGTGGTCGCTACCCATGTAGGTGTCACTAACCTCCCAGCTGGAGCCCGAGGCCAATCCAGCGCTCACAAATGTGAGGTCAATGATGGAACTGGTGCCGGTCTACAAAAAGTCGGTTTCGTTCCTGAGTTTAGCAGCACTTGGTCAAGTGCGGCGAAGCTCTCAAGTAGCGCCTTTCCCCTCGCATTTGTTCGGGGAGAGCCGCAGTCGGTAGCCCAAGCGTTAAAGTCCCCGGCTATTACGGCTGGTCGATTTTTCCGGGCATCATCTGCAATCTCTTCAAGCACAGATATTGCCTGGGGAAGGCAATTTAAGGTATACAAAAAGACACATTTTGAAAAAATCGCGTTTTAGGGTCTGCACTGTTGCGTTCGATCAAAAAGTTTTTTTAATCTAGATGACATAGATTTCAACAATTTATTTGATGTTTTTCTCTCCCTTTTTTTAACCAATTATTCCAACGAATTTCATAATTTGACAAGACTAGAAATGGGAAAACGATTTCTTTCGTCTAAATTCGAACTGTTATTCGTGTCGTATGTGTAATTTTTAAAAAAAACTTTGAGGACGTTTCGCAAGGTCTATATTCCATAAACAAAATTTTTAGTTTTCACATAAATTTTTTGCTCACTTTTAGTTTTCCAAAATCTTTAATGGTGTGGGCGCCAGACACCTTTAAAAAAATGGTGTAGGGCGATTGAGGGCGTTAGAGGGGGCGTGGCACCATTTTGAAATAAACTTGCGCTGCGTTGGAACTCCAAGAATATGCATGCAAAATGCCAATCCTCTAGCTTTTATAGTTTCCGAGATCTCAGCGTTCATACGGACGGACAGACGGACAGACGGACAGACGGACATGGCTAGTTCGACTCGGCTAGTGATCCTGATCAAGAATATATATACTTTATAGGGTCGGAAACGCTTTCTTCTACCTGTTACATACTTTTGCACGAATACAATATACCCTTTTACTCTACGAGTAACGGGTATAAAAATCTGCAATTTAGAAATTTTTTACTAGAAAGTAAAAAAGTTATGTCTTCCAATTTAGAAATAAAGGTTTTCTAAGAAATAGAAATACTGTTTTTTCAGATATAGATAAATATTTTTCTAGAAAATACAAAAATCTTGCTTTGGCAATCGGAACGAACTATGCCGGTTGTTTCTGTGACTTTACGTCCCCCTTGTGTTGTTGTTGTTTTCGTTCTTGTTTGTCATCTTATTTTAATTTCCTTTAACTGAGCACATGGGTGGGTGATGTATATGTTTATTATGTTACATGCACTTTAAGTTTTAAATTGGACCTGTAATTACAACTGAAATGAGTATACAAATTACAAATTATACATATAAAAACCCAATAACTTACTATTTTGAGAAAAACATCTTGGTCGCCTCACGCGGGAATCGAACCGCTTGCCTCACAGTTTGCAGTCAAGCACTCTACCAGCTGCGCCACGGAAGCATCACGTGAGGCGCTGTACAAAGTCTATTCACATTTTGTTCTCTTACTTTTAGTCAAATTGATCTGGCTCTCTTCTAGTTATTCCCCTCTAGTTGTTAATTTAATTGTATTTGTTAATAATTATTGATTAACATTAATATTTATAAACAAATATATATTTTACTATGGTACAATAGTAGCCAGTGGCGGAACTAGGATTTTGTTATGGGGGGTGATATTAGAACAAATTTTTTGTTGCATACTTTTTGAATACCAATTTTCTTTCAATTTTCACCCGAGTGGGGGGAGACATATCACCCGTATCACCCCCCGTGGATCCGGGCATGATAGTAGCCGTAAATGATTGTTTCAAATTTGAATAAATTAAACATCATTTTTATCAAAATATAATTATTAAAAAAAAAAAAAAAATTGCAGTGCAATGTAGTCTTTTTTTTTTCTAAAATCAATGGCGAATTTAACCCTCAAATATAGAAAGGAAGATTAGAAAAAAAACCTTATATTTTAGAAAAAAATGTATTTTTCTACATTTTAGAAAAAAAATTCTACAAAAAATCGTTTAATGGAGAATTTTTCTAAAGTTTAGAAATTATTTTCTGTTTATAGAAATTTTTTTCTAAAGCACAGAAAAATTTTGTTTTTTATATTTAAGAAAAATAATTTTCTGAGTGTAGTAATTGCAAAATGCAACGAATCTTCTAGCGCTGTCTGCGTCCGTTGGGACTGGGTATTTTTCTATTACTTCGTATTTTTTACTAGCTGGTAAAATACCTTTGTCAGTACACTTGTGTCCAAGAAAGGTCACTTCGTGTCTGAAAAATGTGCACTTCTCTGGGTGCAGTTTAAGGTTGTTTTTTCTACATAGATCAAAAACGTTTGTAAGATTTTTAATCATGTGTTTTTCTGAACAACCGATGACAATTAGGTCATCTATATACAAGAATGCCTGGGAAGATTCGATACCTGAAAATGCAATTGTCATCATTCTTTGAAAAGAATTTGGAGCTATTTTTAAACCATAAGGTAATCGTGTAAAACGATAGGAGCCATGCTCGTGGAAATAGACGTTATATTTCTAGACGTATCTTCGAGTTCTATTTTATGAAATCCTGACATTAGATCTAGACATGAAAAGTATTTAGCTCTACCTAATTGGTCAAGAATATCGTCTATCTTGGTAGTGGAAATTTATCTGATACAATTTTTTTTGTTAATTTGGCGGTAATTAATTGGCGCCATCTTTATACCCGTTACTCGTAGTGTAAAAGGGTATATTGTATTCGTGCAAAAGTATGTAACAGGTAGAAGGAAGCGTTTCCGACCCTATAAAATATATATATTCTTGATCAGGGTCACTAGCCGAGTCGATCTAGCCATGTCCGTCTGTCCGTCCGGATGAACGCTGAGATTTCAGAAACTACAAAAGCTAGAGAATTGGGATTACCCACACATATTCTTTGGCTTCCTACGCAGCGCCCCCTCTAACGCCGACAATCGCCTAACGCCCACAATAAACGAGTTTAAAAAGTGTCTGGCGCCCACACCTTTAAAGATTTTGGAAAAGTTAAAATGCAGTTTTATTGCATTTATCAATACCTATCGAAACTTAGATTCTTCTAATCGGACCATTCGTTAAAAAGTTATGCCAGATTAAAAATGTTCTATCTCCATCTCCCACGCACTCACTTTGGCTGAGTAACGGGTATCTGATAGTCGGGGCACCCGACTATAGCGTTCTCTCTTGTTTTGTATTGCAATTTGGTAATGATTTTTTCGGAACTATTAATAATGGACTGTTGTATTCTGAAACTGGTGGTTCTACTATTTTATCTTTAATTAGTTTTTCTACTTGTTTTTCTACTTCTTCTTTTTGACTGTGGGGGATTCTGTAATTCTTTATATATACTGGTTCATCATCTTTCATTCTTATTTTTTGTTTATAGAAATTGTTAGTTGATATCGGTTCGGTTTCTATCCCGAATATATCTATGTATTTGGAGCATAATTCTTTAAGTATTTCTTTAAATTGAGGCGGAAAATTTTTGTTAAGTTTTTTTTTTTAATTTCTTCTTTATTTGTATTTTTATTAGATTTAATTATATCGTAATTATCCAATAGTTCGACTTTAAGTGTATATAATTGAAGAATTGCTGTTTTATTTGTTGTATTTAGAATTCGGACAAAGGTGTTTTTAGAATCTGCAATGGAATTTCCAATGAATATCCCATTTTGGATTTCTTGGTTTCGTATTAGTATATACCTGGTTTCTGAACTTATAGTTATTTTTCGGACGACTTCAGATCTTGCTGGTAAAATGGCCGAGTTATTTTCTAGTGTATGATTTATCGGAATATTAATCGGATTACGGAGATTATTTGGTCTTAGTATAAGCCAATCATTTTCTGGTTTTAAATCTATTTGACAATTGTGTTTTTTCATAAAATCTGTTCCTATAATTCCATCACATGGAATAGGAAAGTTGGACGTTACTATATGGAAATTATGTGGTATAGAATAGTTGCCTGATAGAAGTTCTATTGCTGCTGAACCTTTTAAATTTGTTGTTCCTTCACCAACGCCTGATATTTGCGTTATATTTTGTAATATACATTGTTAAATGAGTCTGAGGATTCTTTGATTAAAGAGATGTCTGCGCCTCTATCAACTAGTAATGTATATAATTTATTTGTGTTTTCATTTTTAAGTGAAATAAAAAGATTGAAGTTAAGATTGATAGAGTGAACCGTATTCTTTACTGGGTTTTTTATCTTAAGGGTCTTTATTGGTTTTCCGAAGGTGTTTGTATTTGTCGAACATTAATGTTGCTATTTTCTCTGTTTGCGTTTGTATTGGTATTGTTATTGGACCCTGCAGTTCCATTCATCACCTTTTGAGCAGTGAATCACTGCCAAAAATTGAGCACTAAGCGCTCAATCACTAATGAATTTGTATGAAAAATAGCGATGATTTTAACATGGGCATGTCCTAGGGGCTCATCACTGCCAGAGACTGGCAGCACCTGTTCATCACCATTTTTCATCGCCTAATTCATTACAAAATTCATCACCTTATAGGCGCTTTTTCAGCCAAATTCATCGCCCATTTTCATTGAAAATATGTTAAATTTCATTGCTTTTATCAATGGGTTTATTAATACATTAAATTAATAGATTTTTACAAACTACGGTGACTTGTAGGGGTCTTCGGCAGGTTCTCAGCTTCCAGAGTCTTGGTGAGCTGCCTTTTCGCGCATGGAGATTATTCACGCATTTTCGCATTCTCTCCAGAGGCTCTGTAGGCTCCACCTGACCAATGAGATCTGAATTTGGAAAATATTTGTTTTTATAATATTATATAAAAACTTACTTAGCAGTGGAAGAATAACATTCTTCTGGGTTGTAGGACAAAATGATTTCATCTGAAAAGATTTTTTATGAGCACTTTGTACAATCAGCTTGACTTAAAAATATTAAAAATAAAGATAATATAAAAATTAAAAGCAACTGTAATTAAGATAAGACCATACACTAAAAATTACTTACCTAAAAATGTATTCTTAATTAAAGCACCTTTTTTAAAACTCGAAAATAACTAATAACAGCAATGCCACTCCTTTAAAAGTAAAACGCAGTTGAAAACCGCGGAAAAACGGCGCCTGCCTTCGGGAAATAGAAAAAGAATACTGAGCAAAAACAACATCAATCGCAATCTCTCTTGTTGTTGTCTTCCCTTTGCCAGGGAAGAGTAAAAGGGTATATTGTATTCGTGCAAAAGTATGTAACAGGTAGAAGGAAGCGTTTCCGACCCCATAAAGTATATATTCCAAATATATTCTTGATCAGGATCACCAGCCGAGTCGATCTAGCCATGTCCGTCTGTCCGTCTGTCTGTCCGTCTGTCTGTCTGTCCGTATGAACGCTGAGATCTCGGAAACTACAAAAGCTAGAAGGTTGAGATTTTCCACGCATATTCTTGGGCTTCCTACGCAGCGCAAGTTTATTTCAGCCGACTGCCACGACCCCTCTAACGCCCACAATCGCCCACTAACGATTTTAAAATGTGTCTGGCGCCCACACCTTTAAAGATTTCCGAGAAGTATAAATGCAATTTTGTTGTGCATATTTATACCTATCGAAATGTAGAAGATATTTTTCAAATCGGACCATTCAATAAAAAGTTATACGCAATCAAAATTTCTATATCTATCTCCCTCGCACTCCCTTTAGCTGAGTTACGATTATTAGTCGGGACACCAACCCGAGTACAGCGTTTGCACTCCCTTTAGCTGAGTGACGGGTATTAGATAGTCGGGACACGAACCCGACTATAGCGTTCTCTCTTGTTTTTGTTGGTCTGGTTATTATAGTTTCGGTTATATCAGTTATTTTGGTTATAACCATTGTTTTGGTAATATCCATTATTTTGATAATTACCTCTGTTGTTACCCCTACCCCTTCTGAAGTTATTACCACGATAGTAGTTTCCTTTTTGTGTGTATAGGATCGAGTTGGCGTTGCCTGTCTTCGTGACGTCTTCGTTCATTGTTGAAAAGTTGCCAGCTTCTAGGATAGTCTTAAGTCGGCCATGCTCACATTTTTTGATCATTGTGGTTATAGCTTCCTTTGTGCTGAGCTTGTCGGCATGTTCAGCCGGAGTCCTTCGTCAATGTATGAAGCTTCAAGGAGCTTTCGTAGGTTATCTATTTCATTTGTAAATTTTTCAGCAGTTTGGCCTTTTTGGCTTGTTTTAGCCATTTTTGCTTTGACAACGTCAGATGTATCTCCGACAATAGTGTCTTGCAGTTTTTGGATTATTGCGTTTATCGTTAGTTCATTTTGAACCTTATATAGTGTAGATCCTACAATTTTTGATTTGACGACTTCTACAAGCGTTCCCTTTGTCAGATCAACCAGCTTCAAAGCTGTTACAAATCAATGCAAGTATAGTTCTTGTCCGTTAATTTCCGGAATGGCACTTAATATATCTTTAATATATGCCCCTTGGGCAGCTGGATCTGCCATTATGTTTTCTTTTGTTTCTACTATATTTGTATCTGAGTCTTTATTTTCCTCTTCTTCTGTTTCTGACTCTACTGCTTTAATAAATGCAGGGATTGAGAGATCGTGTAGATCTTTTTCATTTATTTCGATATCTTTGCTTATATCTGAATCTTCTTCTTCTGCTAGGGCTTTTTGTTGGTCTAATGTTAAAGGCGTATTTAAAATTGTCGGGATATATATTTTTAAATCATACTTATCCTTGACAGCTATTAGGTTTGCCCGCAACCTTATCATTATTTTGGATAATTTTGAAAAGTTTGTTTTGTTAATTATTTCCCTATTTTCATGCACTAGGGTTCTTGCCTGATTGTAAGAGTCTACAAGAATTTGTGCATGTTTATCTACTGTTTCTTTTTGTGTTTGCCTTTTTTGGCTAACACATTTGTAAGTCTTTTCAAATGTTTCTTTTAATTCTCGGATATGGAGTATTAACTGCTCCCATTCCATATTAAATTTTAAGTCATGAATTTATTGTGATAGAGTTAATATGTTAAGATGGGTGTATGTGATTGGAGAATATTAAGTTTAGGTAGAAGTATATGGGGGCAATGAATAATTGGAAAAATTCAAGGTCGTACCTATTCATGTATTCATACTCAAAAGGCTAATACCCTATTCTCAAAAATTGGCTCGTTAGCCAGTGTAACTCTAAGGCACTCTGTTGTATTCATTTTAATAATTTTCTTTTTTTTGATTTTAATTTCTTTTTAATCGGTTATTTTAATTCTCGTACATATACAATTTTTGTTTAAAATTTAATTTTTTTCTTTTAATTTAATTTCTTTTTTGTATTTTATTATTAATAATTAATTGGCGATTGTTAAATTAGATTTTATTTAGATCATTAGTCTGGCTTCTGTTAATGGCTCTCTTTGATACACATTTGTTGTGGAATATATAGGCCTTAAATAAAATATATGCGCTCATAAAGAAAACAATTACTGAAAGTAAAATATTCGTTAATTTGAAATCCATATTTTGTGATTCAATTTTATTTATTACGTTAGCAGTGGAATCCACTGACTTAACTTCTACTAATCCCATATTGGGTATTTTTTCTGTCTCGTTTGTAAGATCTGTTTTGGATATTGAATTGCTTTTAAATGAGACTTTCATATATATTAAATTTTACTGTATGTTAGTATATCATTTTTTTAAACATGTATATTCACAATTAGGGTTTTCGAAAGGTCCTTTACAATCAGGAGGGCACTTATGCTTCATCGCTTCTTTCATGTCCTGCTTATTTTTATAAGCTTGTAATTCCCTATATGTGTTTTCTAAATCTTTTTAAATTTTTATGTTCTCTTCCCATGGTACTGAGGTTGATTTTGTATACTAAAGTTGCCTATTTAATTCCTTAATCTTGAGATTTAGGAAACTTTTTTAAATTATTTTTCTTGATTTAGGCATTTATGTATATATATTTTTATACCCGTTACTCGTAGAGTAAAAGGGTATATTGTATTCGTGCAAAAGTATGTAACAGGTAGAAGGAAGCGTTTCCGACCCATAAAGTATATATATTCCTGATCAAGATCACCAGCCGAGTCGATCTAGCCATGTCCGTCTGTCCGTCTGTCTGTCCGTCTGTCTGTCTGTCTGTCTGTCCGTATGAACGCTGAGATCTCGGAAACTACAATAGCTAGAAGGTTGAGATTTTCCACTCATATTCTTGGGCTTCCTACGCAGCGCAAGTTTATTTCAGCCGAGTGCCACGCCCCCTCTAACGCCCACAATCGCCCACTAACGATTTTAAAATGTGTCTGGCGCCCACACCTTTAAAGATTTCCGAGAAGTATAAATGCAATTTTGTTGTGCATATTTATACCTATCGAAATGTAGAAGATATTTTTCAAATCGGACCATTCATTAAAAAGTTATACGCAATAAAAATTTCTATATCTATCTCCCTCGCACTCCCTTTAGCTGAGTTACGATTATTAGTCGGGACACCAACCCGAGTACAGCGTTTGCACTCCCTTTAGCTGAGTGACGGGTATCAGATAGTAGGGACACGAACCCGACTATAGCGTTCTCTCTTGTTTTTTTTTGGTATTATGGAGCTATTTATATATTTTACAGGTATCCCTACCTAGGTAAAAAAAAATGAAGACCCGCAGCTAGAAACTGCCTGGTCTGTACAATATTATTAATATTATTTTTGCATCGCAGATGCTTAAATTTATAAAAAAAAACAAGAGAGAACGCTATAGTCGGGTGCCCCGACTATCAGATACCCGTTACTCAGCTAAGGGAGTGCGAGGGAGATAGATATATAAAATCTTTGATCAGGCATAACTTTTTAACGAATGGTCCGATTTGAAAAATTTCTTCTACATTTCGATAGGTATTGATAGTCACAATAAAACTGCATTTTTAGTTTTCCAATATCTTTAATGGTGTGGGCGCCAGACACCTTTCAAAAAATGGTGTAAGGCGATTGAGGGCGTTAGAGGGGGCGTGGCACCATTTTGAAATAAACTTGCGCTGCGTAGGAACTCCAAGAATATGCATGCAAAATGTCAATCCTCTAGCTTTTATAGTTTCCAAATTCTCAGCGTTCATACGGACGGACAGACGGACAGACGGACATGGCTAGTTCGACTCGGCTAGTGATCCTGATCAAGAATATATATACTTTATAGGGTCGGAAAAGCTTCCTTCTCCCTGTTACATACTTTTGCACGAATACAATATACCCTTTTACTCTACGAGTAACGGGTATAACAAGAGAGAACGCTATAGTCGGGTGCCCCGACTATCAGATACCCGTTACTCAGCTAAGGGAGTGCGAGGGAGATGGATATATTAAAACTTTGATCGGTCGTAACTCTTTAACGAATGGTCAGATTTAAAAAATTTCTTCTACATTTCGATAGGTTTTGATAATCACAATAAACATTTCCAAAATCTTTAAAGGTGTGGGCGCCTTTTTGAAATAAACTTGCGCTGCGTGGGAACTCCAAGAATATGCATGAAAAATGCCAATCCTCTAGCTTTTATAGTTTCCGAGATCTCAGCGTTCATACGGACGGACAGACAGACGGACAGACGGACATGGCTAGTTCGACTCGGTTAGTGGTCCTGATCAAGAATATATATAATTTATAGGGTCGGAAAAGCTTCCTTCTCCCTGTTACATACTTTTGCACGAATACAATATACCCTTTTACTCTACGAGTAACGGGTATAATTATTAATCAACCAAAAAAAAAATTGGCCTGTGCGAGGACTTGCACTGGTACCGCCTGCGCTCAGAGGCCCCGGACAACAAAAATTTAACAAGTGTGGAAGGAATGGCAAATCATTCTACACCAACGCTGGAAATATATAAGTGCGGAAGGCAATCCGCCTTCTTCACCTTCCTGGGCGACAGCTGCTCCTATTGAGCAAAGGGATGCACAGAGACTGGAAGTGTATCCCAACGATGAACCAACAGCGCTTCCAAGAGCGCCCAACATTACTTTTTTATTCAGTTGTATTGTGATTATCAAAACCTATCGAAATGTAGAAGAAATTTTTTAAATCGGACCATTCGTTAAAAAGTTACGACCGATCAAAGTTTTAATATATCCATCTCCCTCGCACTCCCTTAGCTGAGTAACGGGTATCTGATAGTCGGGGCACCCGACTATAGCGTTCTCCCTTGTTTTTTATTGTTTCATTAAGAAGTTTTTTTTTTGTGTTCCATTTCGGCCCTATGGATTCAGGCGGCGCCGGTGCAGGTCCTCGCAAAGGCTTATTTTTCAGAGTATATATTTTTATTCATCATTTTTTTTGTTGTCGTCTCTTTTATGCACAGGCTAATTTTTACTGTGTAATCTTTGTTGGTTGTCGTGTCTTTTATGCACTGGTTATCGTGTCCGTGATCTTTGAATTTAATGTTTTTTTTTTCACTTGTTTTATTTTACCATTGTTTTTTTGGTTGTTTTTTTTTATAGTTGGATATATTCACTCACAATCACATTGTCACGGTCGCCATGTTTAGGTTTCTTTTTTAGACTTGTATTTTTGGTTGAATTTGGGAGCGACTCAGTGGTACGCTCCCAAGCTTTTTTATTTTCAATCTGAATTCTTAATTCTATTACATGTTTGCATAAAGTTAAGATCGGCCGGCTATGTCGGCAGAGACGCAGGCAGATCTGCGGTCGACGCTTATGTATAAGGGTGCTTATATATAAAGAGAGATAATATGATCACTTGGCCGTCGGAGCGGTCGCACATATCAAATATGCAGACACTGCAGTTCCCACGCATTTGAGGGCGGTCATATAACCGGGCACTCGGGAACTGCTAGGTTTATAAATGTATTTGTTTTTTGTTATTGTGGCCAAATGCAAAATGCCAAATAAGGTGTCTGTACTTAAATCGATGCGTAACACTGAGTACAATGTGCATTCGATATGTAAGCATTCTACACTAACATTAAAACACCACAGACTTACTATCTTACGCATTTTGGTGAACAAAATATAAACAAACCAGAAAAACTGCGAATAGTGTTTGATGCCGCTTCTAAAAGCCACAACTATTGCTTGAATGATTTTTTACTACCTGGACCTGACCTTTATAATCAATTATCTTCCGTTCTTATGAACTTCAGAGAAAAGAAAATAGTTGTCGTAGGAGACATTAAAGAAATGTTTTTGCAAATCCAAGTACCTGAGACAGATAGACATGCTCAAAGAATTCTATGGAGAGGGGATAGAAGACAGAGCCCTCTGGACGTTTATGAATTCCAAGTTATCTTTTTCGGAGCCAAATGCAGTCCAAGTATAGCTCAACAAGTAAGAAATCACAACGCGAATGATTTCCAACAGAAGTATCCCAAGGCCTGTCAAGACATTATAACCAAGCATTATATGGACGACTACTTAGGGGGAGCAGATGACATTGACAGTGCTGATCAAATATATTTCATTTGTACATCAAAAAGGTGGCTTCCAAATGTGTAATTGGATATCAAATTCGGCAGAGGTTCTAAATCAAATAAATACTGTCAATGGTCAATATATAGCTCAGGCTTCTCATAAAATCAAAACACTTACAGAAGAACGTGTCCTAGGGTTTATGTGGAATTATGAAACCGACACATTTACCTATAATTGTCAATTTACTCAAATATGCTCATAACTAACAAGTTACTATTGCAAGCTATATGGGATAGCGGTATTGGCTGGGACGACCAAATCATTGACGAACATTTTGTGATTTGGAAAACACTTTGCGATTCTTTTCGTATTTCGTATTTACTGACGCATCGAAATATGCATATGCAGCAAGCGCTTACATTCGATTTGAAAAAAATGAGACAGTCGATTGCATGTTGATCACAGCGAAGTCACGAGTCGCTCCTCTTAAGCCTATGTCGATCCCAAGATTGGAATTACAGGGTGCTTTATTAGGTGCAAGAATGAGCAAAGCTCTACTAGAAACACTAAATTTGAAAATAAATAAAATGTATTTGTGGACGGACTCTCAAATTATTTTGTACTGGCTAAAGTCTAGCAGTAAGAGATTTAAAACCTTCGTATCCCAGCGGTTAGGTGAAATTCAAGATCTAACCAACGTTCGCGACTTGAGATATGTTCCGTCAAAAATTAATCCCGCTGATGAAGCCAAAAGGGTCGCAAATGTAGATTTGGAAAAAAACAATTCGTGAATAAAAGGCCCAGAATTCTTGTATACCGATATTAAAAAGTGGCCAATAAGCCAAATAACCTGTAAGGATGACGACATAAACGAATACGTAAATGTAATATCAGAAGCAAAACGTACATTTGTTTTACCTGATGTAAGCAGATTCTCCAGTTGGACAAGGTTTTTACGAACAACCGCTTGGCTATTACGATTTGTGAAAAATCTCAGGAGCAGCGAAGAACTTCGCCTTTATGGCGAACTTACAGCTAATGAGTTAGTTGATGCCGAAAATGTAATACACAGAAAAATTTAATCTGATTCCTTTCAAGCTGAAATTCAAAGTCTACAAAGAGGAGAGTCAATCGCTTAAAAGCTTTGCCATTATTATCCTCTTAATTTGCATCGATGTACATTAAATTTTAGTCTGCACGAGCCCTTTCGCGCTCTATGTAATTATTATAACAACCTTTATCATTTAATTTGCATTTCAACTTCTATCCCGGTATTTAAAACTAATATTTTAACTCATTTGCTTCACTCCTAATTGCTTCTTTATTTTCACTTGTTTGTACTGCTCATAGTGCATCAACGTCCATATATATTATATTTTACAACCGACGGATCAATCAGATTAAAAGGTAGATTGGACAATTTGTATGACGTGGTCTATAACATTAACGCAAAGTATCCGATACTTCTTAGTAACGACCATCCAATCACTGCGCTGCTGATCTTTTTTTACCATAAACAAAATTGTCATGTTTTTACTGAAACGGTCATTTCCAATCTTAGAATGAAATATTGGATAAATAGATGTAGAAATACGGTGAAGAAAATAATTCGTGAGTGCCAATTTTGTAAGAATAGACGTGCTAAGCTACACCCAGCTCTAATTGGACAGCTTCCTAAATGCAGAATTGAACCAACAGAAAGAGCTTTCCTAAAAGTTGGAATAGATTATTTCGGTCCCATCGAGGTATTGGTAAACAGAAGTCATGTAAAAAGGTATGGAGTAATTTTTACTTGTATGACCACTCGTGTTGTTCATTTAGAAATAGCAGAGGACTTGTCTTGTAATGCATTTATGCAATGGGACCAATTTTAAACGAGCAAGCAAGGATCTTAAAATAATAATTGACAATTGGTCAAATGACGAAATGACACAGTTCTTGGCAAAAAAAAATTGCACATGGTCGTTTAATCCCCCCTTATCGCCTCATCTGGGAGGAGCCTGGGAGAGATTAATTCAATCTATTAAAAAATATTTATGTTTTTTGCTTAAAGAACGGTTCCCAAAAGAGTACACACTTAAAACTTTGTTTTGCGAAATTGAATTCATGATGAACAGTCGTCCACTTTTGTTTGTGTCATCTGATTTACCAGATATTAATTGGTCCAAATTTTAGAGAATCTTTCCATTCTGATGTGTCGGATGGTGACCTAAAATTGTTAAATATGTGGAAGGCTTCTCAGAGACTGGCTGATATTTTTTGGGTAAAATGGAGAAAGGAATACAGGCAATATATCCTGTATAGTCGTAAATGGGTTAAAAAATTTGATAAATTAAAGGAAGGTGATATTGAGCTGGTTATGGATTCAGATTTACCAAGAAACGTTTGGCCAAAGGGTATTATTGTAAAAACTTATCCTGCCAAAGATAACACTTTTCGAATTGTAGACGTTATGATAAAAGGAAACATCTACAAAACACCCATTGTTAAGTTAGTTAAATTAGATGTTAAGAAAACAATGTAAAAGCTTAAGTATTGACAACTCTAATTAAAATATTTAACAGACGATCAGTGTTGAAAAATACATTTATAATTTAGCCCTTTTAAAATAAGAATTTTTGTAAAGACCGAATTGGCAGCGCCGTCAGAAGAGGCGACCACTTGAGAAATAAAGTGTCTATGTAAACGACGTACAAATCTGAGACGCAACTTAAATTTGGTCTTTCGATCGGATATTAACTCTACAGCCTCAGGTAAACCCTCAACACCTGATGATCCAATCCCGAACGTCTCGACGTAGCGATCTTGCTCCTTGTAGGCTCCCACGGCGCTGCTTCCGACGACTTGACTTGTTTTATACTTGTAGATTACTTGGCGCTGGTTGACTGACTTGTTCACTTTGATATTTTGACTGATCTTGACGGATTGGCTGATCGACTGATCCAGTTGCCAGCGCCCGGCGGCCTTATTTCCCTTTTGCGCTCTGCCCGCTGAATCTCTTCACTCCAACTCCAAAGTCTTTGGCTCCTGTTTGAGCCCGTTGTCCCTCTTGCTCGGCTTCAAACTGCAGTTCCATGTGTTGCTGCCGTCCCGCTGATTCCCCCGGTGCATGTGGCATGCCGCTCCGCTGCTGAGATGTGGCACTTATCCTCATGGTCCAAAGTTTACGGAAGAGTCCAAAGACCGGTGCAGTTCCGTTATTTCCTTCTTGCACCCGCCACTCTGCCTCTGCATTCTGCATTTCCTTGCATTTTCCAGCCTTTGAGTCCTTGTGATGTTCAGCCTTCTCCAGATTCCGCCGTACGATCTCAAAGATTTCCTTTAGTTTCTGCGCGTTTTCAACCGGGGTTTCCGTGGCTTGTCCGGTGCCTAAGGTTTCTTTGTCGTATAGGGCGCTCGGTAGTCTTGGCTTTCTGCCTTGTTTAAGAAACGATGGGTTGTATCCAGTGGATTCCAATATGCTTGAGTTGACGGCCAGCATGATCTCCGGCCACTTTTCGTCCCATGTTCTCTGATCTCGTCCTGCGAACTGTGCAATCATCGTTTTGAACGATTTCTTGCGGCGCATAAGGAGCGGTGAATTGCTGTCTGCTATCCATCTCCGCCAGAACATTTTTGAAAATGCGACTCGCAAACTGCACTCCGTTGTCCGTTATGACCACCTTTGTGGCCCCATACTTTGCAATTATACGCTCCCTAAACGCCTTTTTGAGCGATTCGGCTGTCGCACTGCGTAGCGGCACTAGTTCCGTCCATTTAGAGAACCTGTCTATAAGCACCAGTAGCATTGAATTGCCGTGCTTCGATCTCGGTAGGGGTCCAACGTAGTCCGCGCATACTGTGGCCCACGGTTCCTCTGGCACTTGGGTTAGCATTTTGAATCTTGAATCTCATGCAGGTTTCGCATTTCCTTACGTGGGCTCTGGCATTTCTGTGCATACCTGGCCTGTAGTATCGGATCGCCCAGACAATTGCCAAGCACTCCTTTTCCATCGTTGAGTAGTTCTTCTCAGCGCCGTTGAGCGTTCGGCTTGAGTAGGATATGACCTTCTCCCCTCTTTCCGTGTCCTGGGTTAATGCCGTAGTCGCTGGCATCCGTTTGTAGAATGAACGTTTTCCTGTGTCCATTCCCATTTACTGCCTTTGCGTAGTAAGGTATTCAATGGTTTGACTATTTTGGCAAAATCTGGCACAAATCGGCGGTACCACGACGCTTCTCCCAGGTATTTCCGAAGTTGTTTGACGGTTGAGGGTGGTTCCAATTCGGCGATGGCCGCGACTTTTTCCGGATCTGTACCTATTCCTTTGCTAGTCACTCGGTGTCCTAGGTACAGCAGCTCTTTCTTGAAAAATTGTCACTTTTCCGGGTTTATCCTGCTTTAGCTGATCTAGCATGTAGTTTATGCGGGGCATGGGGTAGGCGTCCTTTACAGACTTCGCGTTGATCTGCCTGAAGTCTACGCATAGTCTCCACTTGCCCGTCTTCTTTTTCACCATCACGATGGGTGAGCTGTATTCTTGGGGTAGTATTGGTAGCTTGATAGGTTTGTCGTCCTTTATCGTGATCTGGTGCTCTGCCATGTTTGATGTTCCCGTAATGGTATTGAAGTCCGCTAGCTCTCTCTTTTGTTGTGTCGTTGTTCTCGATTGTCTCTTGCATCACTGCCACAGCTTCTCCTCGAGCCATCCATTGTGTTGATTCCTGGCAGATATTATTATTTCGTGTCCAGCACACTTTTGTCTCGGTTCCGACTCGTGTTAGAAAGTTCCATCCCAACACCAACGAATCCACTACCCCTGGTAGTATCAGCAGGCTCATGGTCAGTCGTTCGTTCCCGAATTCGACTTCCACATCGAGCTGTGCGTTGATTCCGCCGCATCTTCCGTCTGCCAACCAAACTTGCCGTCTTGTCCTTGCAATCTTTCCGAGGGAAGCAAGGTTGACCGCCAGTTCTTCGCTTATGAAGCTTGCTGTTGCCCCGGTGTCGATTGTGGCTTTGTACGTGTCTCTACCAATCGTCACCGCTGCGGACAACTGCTGCTCCTCCTCGATTAGCATGCCAGTTAGTTTGGAGAGGTAGCATTTTGCGATACCCTTCCGCCTCTCTGCGGCTGAGATCGCTGGCCATTTCCCGCTCGTTGGCAGCACTCTACGCTTCTGACTCCTACTTTACCGCACAACCAGCAGAACAACAGGCGCTGGTTTCGACAGCCGCGTTCCCAGTGTCCGGACCCGCCACATTTCCGACAGGCCTCCTGATGTGCGTTGTGCCTCGTGGCCTCCATAACGCGTGGGTTGGCTGCCTCTGTTGGTCCTGGTGTGGTGTCCACTGGCGTTCATAGGGTGTGCCGGTTGCCTGCTGCCGTTGGCCTTGCTGTGGTGGTCTCCATTGGCCGTTATTCGGGGCGTTGGTTGGCTGCAGCTGATGGGCCAGTTGTGGTGCTGTCCGCTGATGGTTTTCTCGAGGATCCTGGCCGATGTCCTCGCACCTTCTGCACGTAGCTTGCGCAGAGGCTCTCTTGAGCGAACGTTTCCCGCTCCTTCTTCAGTTCCTCGTATTTATCGGCTAGGATCATCAGCGTGTCCAAGTCCGACACCGTGTAGGCTCTTAGGGAGATTATAAGGTTCGGCGTGCAGTTTGATGATGCTAAGCGTCTCTCTCAGAGAATAATTTAGTGGCCTCATCATCGTCTGCATGTCGATCATGTAATCCTTGAAAACTTCGCTGTACCCTTGCTTCCACTGCTTGACTTGGTCCGTCAACTTTGTGAAAAAGTCTTTCGGCAGAAAATAACTTTGGAAACTTTCTATAAATGCCGGCCAGGTTTTCCACTGTTTGTTGGCGGACCATTCCACTTGCTCCAAAAACTAAAATGATTTTTCTACGCCGTCGAACCTGAATTACCACTCTCGGACTAGTTTGAAGACCTTGGCAAAGTCTGGTTTGCTGGGGGTAGATGTCGGTATCGGTTCTCTCTTTTGGGCCTCCATCTGCCTTTCCTGGCTTGGTTCTCTCTTATGTGCCTCCTTTTGCCTTTCCTGGCTTGGTTCTCTCTTTTGTGCCTCCTTCTGCATGTTGTCGATGCTCAAACTTTGCCAAAAGGTCTTCCCCCTCGGCGTTTGTTATCTTTATACTGGTGCCTGGTCTGTCGCCGTATTTTGCTTCCAGCTCGGCCCAGATATCGACGAGTTTGGGGTCGTTCTCAGTATGTGAATAATATTCGGACAATGATGTCTTCCGATCTGCCTTCCAGAACAATGTTTAATATCTGTGAGACATGGGCAAAGTCCTCTTTCTTCAGACGGTAAATCCAACTCTTCCCCATTCTGCTTTTTTTGTTGCTTTCACTGCTGGGACAATCACGTTTTGGGCGCCAGATATAACGAACTGATTTTGTAGTGTCTGCTCGCTACGAGATTCGTGCGGCTAGCTCAGAGAAGTTGTGTGTTCGTCAGACCAAATCAGTGAGAAAGCACGGAAATCACGGGTTCTAATTGGGTTTATTGCGTGTGTGATTACAGCGGGTTTGATAGCTCGATTGACCTTGGTATCGCCACTCGTGGGCCTCGGTGTCTCCTGGTTATGCTCGTCTCTGCACTTTGTTGCGTCCCTCGGTGGTTTGCTTGCCTCGTTGACTCCGTGCTCCGGTCCTGCAGCTCCTTGTAGCTCCGTGTAGATGACCGGCGATGCTCGTCTCTGATGCGTGGGCTCAATGACTACTCGTAGCGCCTCGGACTCACAAGGAGATCGGCTACGTTCTACAGGACAGCCGCCTGTCCCTGGCTCTATTCCGGATGGTCCACTAGGGTCTTGCTCGGATCGCGCTGACAGTCTAGGTAACACCTGGAATCTGCCTAGAGCTTCCCCTTGCTTTTACGCCTAGTGTAAACGAACGTTTCACCCTGGCATCACCCTCTTGCTTGTTGACCGTGACGTTTCCGCGTAGCTTGATGTCCGTTGCTCTACTCCTGGATGTGCTGGTTGTGAGGTTGGACGTAGCGAGGCTTCTGGTACTCGGGGTTCGGACACACGCCAGTCCCGGGCTCGTAGAACCGTTGGGTCCCTCTAGGACAGCGCCTTGAAACAACAACCGGCCTATTCTTTCTAGGACAGCGCCTTGAAATGTCAACCGGACTATTCTCTCTAGGACAACGCCTTGAAATGACAACCGACCTATTCTCTCTAGGACAGTGCCTTGAAATGGCTGGTCGTGACTGGACCTGTTCGACTTCCACTTGTCGGACTGGGCTGACGCCGGGACCCGCTAAAGTAGTGTTTAAAACAAGGCACCCTGGGCTTAGATGGCTCACGCCCCGAGTTCACGATCACTTGTCGCAGGACTTAACTGCTCGACTCTGAGAGACACGCCAGGCGTAATGCGAGGATTTAGTCGTAACAAGAGTAGGAACAGTTTGTCTTGACTTAGCCGTGTGATGCCATCTGGACCTCAGCTACCTGTGTCTCAATTCGGAGATTCCTGATGATCCAATCCCGAACGTCTCGACGTAGCGATCTTGCTCCTTGTAGGCCCCCACGGCGCTGCTTCCGACGACTTGAATTGTGTTTTACTTGTAGATTACTTGGCACTGGTTGACTGACTTGTTCACTTTGATATCTTGACTGATCTTGACGGATTGACTGATCGAATGATCCAGTTGCCAGCGCCCGGCGGCCTTATATAGTGCCTCCGGGAACCGTTATTTCCCTTTTGCGCTCTGCCCGCTGAATCTCTCCACTCCAACTCCAAAGTCCTTGGCTCCTGTTTGAGCCCGTTGTCCTTCTTGCTCGGCTTCAAACTGCAGTTGCATGTGTTGCTGCCGTCCCGCTGATTCCCCCGGTGCATGTGGCACGCCTGTGTGCCGCTCCGCTGCTGAGCTGTGGCACTTATCCTCCTGGTCCAAAGTTCACGGAAGAGTCCAAAGTCCGGTGCAGTGCCGTTATTTCCTTCTTGCACCCGGCACTCTGCCTCTGCCTGCCCAGTCTCCACTCTCTCACCCTCCGTCATAACTCTCCAAACTCTCTTTGGTAGAGTTTCTTCTCTCTGCAGTTAGTCCCTCCACTCTCTCATTCTCCATTCTTTTAGTCTCCAAACTCTTACTCTCCAAACTCTCTTCATCAGAGTTCTTTCTCCAACCCTAGTTCTCCGAACTCTCTTCGCCGCGCCGGTAACTGGTAAGCAGCCGGCAACCCGTTACTCCAGCTGCTGATATTTGTGGGGTGTTATTCAACTCCTCACAATGTATCAAATCGCAGTCGTAATTCTGGAGCTCTAACGCCCACCTCGCTATACGCGGGTTAAGCTCGATCTTGTTAAGTATCAGTGTGAGAGAGTTACAGTCGGCAATAATCTTGAAATGTCTACCAAATAGATATATTCTAAATCTACGCAATGCGTGAGTAATGGCCATTGTCTCAAGCTCAAAGCTATGATATTTGGATTCGGCAACAGTTGTTCGCTTGGAAAAATACAAAATTGGGTGCAATTTACCGTCTTCTTTCTTTTGGAGTAGCACGGCGCCGAAGCCCAGAGAGTTGGCGTCGCAGTGTACTTCTACCTCGTCCTTGTAGTTGTATATGGCTAGTACTGGTGCTTCTACTAACTTCTGTTTAAGCATCACAAAACAGCTCATTTCGTTTTCTCCGAAATGGAATTTCTCGTCTTTTTTGTAAAAGATCATATAATGGCTTACCTAAGGTCGAAAAATCTTTAATGAATCTGCGGAAATATGAACATAGACCAAGAAAACATTGAACAGATTGTGTTTTGTCTGGGATCGGAAAATTTTGAATTGCTTCTACGCATTTGTCGTCTGCTCAAATGCCCTCGCCGCTTATAATAAAACCCAAATATTTAATACTAGATTAGAGGAACTCGCATTTATCCATTTGTAATTCTAACTTATTGTTCGCTAGTCTAAAAAATACTTCTTTTAAAATCTGGAAATGTTCATCAATATCCTTGCTAGCTATCATTATGTCGTCCATGTATACAAACACTTGACTGTTTCTAATAAGATCGTCGAAAATTTTATTTATAATGCAGTTTTCAGGCCCATTGGAATTCTAGGAAACTCAAATTGGCCTAACGGTGTCACAAACGAAGTGTACTTAACCGATTCCTTGTTAAGAAAAACGTGAAAAAACCCGTTTTTTAAATCAAGCTTAGAAAATACTTTTTTGTTTACTAATTTGTCTAGTAGGTCGTCGATCAGTAGTATTGGGTAATTGTCTTTAATTAAAACCTTGTTAAGCTTTCTAAAGTCTATGCACAGTCTTATGTCTCCGGTCTTTTTCTTTACTAATACTATAGGCGAAGCGTATTCCGATTGGCTTGGTTGTGTGATTCCGTTTTCTAAATAATCGTCTAATAATTTTTGCAATTTTTATTTTTTAGCATAGGCGAGCCGTCGCGGGGCACAGCTAAAAGGTTTTGAATTCTCTAAAATGAGTTTTTTCTCACTTTTAATAAACGGTTCTTTCGGTTTATCTACCTTTACGTAATGGTTTTCAATTATCTCTTTTAATGGTCGTGTAATCTGTTTTCTCATCATTCATATAGTTTATGCTCAGAATTTCCCGAATTGCAATTAACATATCATTTTCGCATTTGCTGTTTGCTAAAGCGCCATTGCTAACTAATTTTAAAACCGTTGGACCAATCACTTATTATAGGGTTACCTGTTTTATTGTCTGTGTCACCAACTATTTTACTGAGGACCTTGCTAATTGTTCCACTTCCTTTATAACTAACTGTCTTATCAACAGAATCGCTAACTACTTGTCTCACTGTATCTTTTTCACTAGCTGTTTTACCTGTATTACTAACTACTTGTCTCACTGTACCTGTTTCACTAAATGTACGGCTAACTGTAGGAATAATTGCTTTACTAACTGTTGGGCTAACCATAGGACTAACCGTTTCACTAACTGTTGTGCTAACTGTGGGACTAACTGTTGTGCCAACTGTAGGACTAACTGTTTTATTAACTGTTGGGCTAACTGTAGGACTAACTGTTTTACTAACTATTTCACTAACTGTTTCACTAACTGTTTCACTAACTGTTGAGCTAACTGTTGAGCTAACTGTTGAGCTAACTGTTTCACTAACTGTTGAGCTAACTGTTGAGTTAACTGTATGACTAACTGTATTATTAACTGTGTAACTAACTGCAATATTATCCCTCGAAATTTCGATATCACACTTCGGTTCATAATTGAGACCTAATTATACCCGTTACTCGTAGAGTAAAAGGGTATATTGTATTCGTGCAAAAGTATGTAACAGGTAGAAGGAAGCGTTTCCGACCCCATAAAGTATATATATTCCTGATCAGGATCACCAGCCGAGTCGATCTAGCCATGTCCGTCTGTCCGTCTGTCTGTCTGTCTGTCTGTCCGTATGAACGCTGAGATCTCGGAAACTGCAATAGCTAGAAGGTTGAGATTTTCCACGCATATTCTTGGGCTTCCTACGCAGCGCAAGTTTATTTCAGCCGAGTGCCACGCCCCCTCTAACGCCCACAATCGCCCACTAACGATTTTAAAATGTGTCTGGCGCCCACACCTTTAAAGATTTCCGAGAAGTATAAATGCAATTTTGTTGTGCATATTTATACCTATCGAAATGTAGAAGATATTTTTCAAATCGGACCATTCATTAAAAAGTTATACGCAATCAAAATTTCTATATCTATCTCCCTCGCACTCCCTTTAGCTGAGTTACGATTATTAGTCGGGACACCAACCCGAGTACAGCGTTTGCACTCCCTTTAGCTGAGTGACGGGTATTAGATAGTCGGGACACGAACCCGACTATAGCGTTCTCTTGTTTTTGTGTTAAATTGCATGTATCAAGATTCAGGGTATTATTTACATTTACAATATGTTCAGTATTCGCAGGCTCTATTGTGACCATTTTTAAAACGCCTAACCCTAATTCTAATTTGCAAGCATCCATAAAATTCCTCCCAAGAACCACCTCAAGGCTAATAGACTCAGCAGGTACAATGTAAATGTAAAAGTAGCACTTCGATTTTTCTATTATTATCTCTATATTAATAAAAAGGAAGGCCTAAAAAATATCCAGTAGCAAATTCAACCCAGAACGGATTGACATAAAAATCTAAAAAAATTACATTAATTTGGAGAATAATTAGAAGCCACGTGTGAGGTATAAATTAGATCAATAAACGACCCCAAAGTGCCCCAAAATTCGATTTGTTTTTTTTTAATTCTTTCTTTTGCCATTTCTCTGTTATAAATGTTGTTAAAATGATTTAAAAATGTGATGTTCATAATCTTATGGCATACCCGCAAATAACTGCATTTAAATTTTTTGGAAATTCAGCCTCCTTTACCAAGTCCTCAATATTTCCCAAATTTATTGTGCCCTCTGACGTCACGGCCTACACATATGTATGTTCTGCTGGTGCACTTTGCATAAAGTCGTACATGTATGTGTGTATGTCATGCTGTCGCACTTTAAGTGTGACCGCGCAAGGGAAAAAAAAGAAAATACCACAGTCACAGCAGATTTAAAATGCGCGGTTAAAAAATCGATTATATCGAAAATCGATTCTTTTGCACCATTCTTTTTTTTAGCTTAACGTTAAGTTTTTAAAAAGATTTTCCTGTATGCAAAATCATGCTGCTCCACACACAACCACTAGATATGAGCGTGTGTACGTGTGTGTGCCCATTGCAGCTGAATAAGGAAGTGAGATTCGCTTAGTTTCAAATTCATGATAACACTGATATCCTTTTGCTAAAAGAATATTTCATTTACATTTCCCCAACAGATTTAAAACATTTTCTTACAGATTTTTGTGTTTTAAAATTCAAATCGCATCGAAAATATTATAAGAACACTAAATATTCAAATCAATTGATTCTCTTGCTCTTCCTTACACGTGCCTTAAATTGTTTAAACAAATGGAAATGTTTAAACAATTTGATTCACGGCATCCCCTTCCACCTGTTTTCCTGTCGTTATTAATATAATTCTAATTTAGGTGAAAAATTAATGATAACTGAAATTGATTTTTTTACATTGCTTCGCATACATAAGAGTTGTCTACTGTGGTATCAAAATCGCCAAGAGTATTTGGTTATTATTTACCTTTTCTTTACCTATGTCCATAAATTACCTTTCTTTTATAAGAGTTGTCTACTGTGGTATCAAAATCGCCAAGAGTATTTGGTTATTATTTACCTTTTCTTTACCTATGTCCATAAATTACCTTTAAAAGAAGTAAACGTAACTCGCGTTCTGTAGTGTTCTCGGCTCTCACTTTGCCTTGCTTGTTCTTCTGCTCGTTGCCTCACTTGGATGTTTATCGTTTCAAGTATGTACTGGTAACTGTCCTTCCAAGTGGTCTGATCGTTCCAGTCGAATTGCACGTTTAAACTGCTTGCAAGATGACGTTAAGGGACATCACTTTTCTAATGTAGCTGAAGGGACGATTTAAAGTACTGCAAAAGAGGGGGGCTAGTCCTGTTTCTACCGTAATTGCGTAATTTGGTGTATTCAATGGCAACCTAAAGAGTCTTTTAATGAAAAAAGTTAGCAATTTTTCTACTTCTTCGGAAAACGTGTGTCCCCTGACTTCGGAAGAATTACACATTATGGCTTTTGCTGTGGCTTCGAATAATTTGTATTTAATGCTGCTCTTGACTTCTTGTTTTGCCAGGAACGAACTCCAAATACTGTTCAGTGCAACTTTGGCATCCTTAAGCTTTTGTTGCAGATGTTTCTTGAAGCACATGTTTGATGATATGATACGACCGTTCCCAGATATTTGTACTCCTTTACTACTTCAATTTCGCGTGTACCAGATATGTATCTAAAATTCTGAGGCTTATCTTAGACCTGCACCGGCGAAGCTAAACAACATTTTTCTTTGCGGATGATTAGCAACATTTGGTCTAAGGAACATTTATGAGAAGTTGAGCAACATGCTGCGCTCCTAATAGGTCCGGAAAATTGTGGCTGTGTGGGTTGCTAGGAGAGTCGATCGAGAGCAAGGACTTGCAAAGATTTTGGCGGAGTGGTGGAATTGCAGCTTGGTGGCGTCATGCGGGGGTATATAAGGCGGCCCACTGGTGGCAGCTGCTCATACCAAGTGCATTTTTCCAAAGTGCTTGGAACAAGTGAGTGAGTGAAAGTGGCAACTGTGGCTAAGTGGCTAATCGGCAACTGTTTCAGCTTCCAGATGGCGCATTCTGAAACAATTCCCGCGACGATTTTCCGAGCCATTTGCAAAGGCAGGGGCTCTCAAAGGGTGAGTTAGGGATTTATCTTCGATTCGGGGAGTTGATTGTTAATTTTTGGCTTTGTGGCGCAGCTGAAAGCGATAGCGAACAGCGACGTGGAAGAGCGACCGCTACAAGAACCTAGACGAGGAGTTGCTACAAGAACGGCACCGCCACGGCCAAGGCCCTAGGTTGTGGCAACCGCAGGCGAAAGTCGCCACTGAATCCACGGCACTTCTAAGCGCCAAACGCAAAGAAAAACCAGCATTTTCCTTTATTTATACTTAAGCCAAGCGAGATTTTTCCTCACAGCAGCAGTTTTCCACAAGCTGGCTTTTTTGTCGAATTTTTTCACCCGTCTAAATTGCCGCTCGAAACAATTTAAGAAAATAACATCAGATTTTAGTTGAGTAAGTTTACATTTCCTTTTTTTTATACCCGTTACTCGTAGAGTAAAAGGGTATATTGTATTTGTGCAAAAGTATGTAATAGGGAGAAGGAGGCTTTTCCGACCCTATAAGGTATATATATTCTTGATCAGGATCACTAGCCGAGTCGAACTAGCCATGTCCGTCTGTCTGTCCGTCTGTATGAACGCTGATATCTCGGAAACTACAAAAGCTAGAGGATTGGCATTTTGCATGCAGATTCTTGGAGTTCCTACGCAGCGCAAGTTTATTTCAAAATGGTGCCACGACCCCTCTAACGCCCTCAATCGCCCTACACCATTTTTTGAAAGGTGTCTGGCGCCCACACCATTAAAGATTTTGGAAAACTAAAAATGCAGTTTTATTCTGTTTATCAATACCTATCGAATTCAAATCGGACAATCCATTAAAAAGTTATGAGCAAAAAATGAAACAGCCACTAGATGGCGCTAGTAGCTTTGACGCGTGCATATATTAATCTCTCTCCCACTCCCTTTAGCTGAGTAACGGGTATCTAATAGTCGAAGTACTCGACTATAGCGTTCTCTCTTGTTTTGTCTTTGATTTACGGAGGGCGGACCATGTTTCCAACTTTAGATATAAAATCTTTGACCTTAGCTTAATGGATTGGATAAACCTTAGAGTACTACTTCTCCTACACAAAATTATTATTCATAAAGAACCATCCTACTTATACGAAAAATTACAATTTACAACATCACGAAGGGTAAACAATATCACTTCAGTCAGGCACAGGTCCCTGCTATCAGAAAGACAATTTTTTGTATATTCTATTCGACTATGGAATCAGCTACCTAATAGCATCAAAAATATAAGCAGCACAACGCGTTTTAAATTAAAATTGATCTCACACCTCAAAAGTTAAAATCTTTTAAACCCTTAAAAATTATTTCATAATAACCAAAACTAATAAATTTAAAGCGACCTAAATATTAAATATTAAGTATAAGTACTGTATTAGCTAATAAGTTTAAATATGTTTACCTTAATTGAAACGTTTTTTGTGACTAGCGCATTAATAATAAGCTCGAAGCTTGTAGCGTTGGGATGACTTATAAAATAAAATAAATAAATAAAAAAAAATATATAGATGTTATACCTATCGAAATGCAGAAGAAATTTTTCAAATCGGACCATTCGTTAAAAAGTTATGATCGATTAAAGTTTTATATCTCCATCTCCCTCGCACTCCTTTGAGTAACGGGGGCACCCAACTTTAGGTTCTCTCTTGTTTTTTATAACATTTATTAAACACTAAAACCCTTCAAAAGATCTTAAAATAAACACAAAGCAAAACTATGTAGCGCGAGCAAAACTAACATACAAAGATTACATAACACAAATTTTATGCGCGAGGCTTGTTAGGCAGGCGATATTTTCTAGACTTTTTTCACAGGTGCGGCAGCCTCCTTGGAAGCGCTTTCATCGAAGGATGCAGCAACTACGCTTTCATAAGTGAGTCAAATTTTTTTTCCGCAAATTAAATCTATACACAAGCGCGAAGTAATCGCCAAATTTTCGCGAATTAACAAATTAAACTAAAGCACCGCGGCAATGCTTCGCGAGAATTGAAAGCGAACGAAAGAAGATAGCGCCGCTAACATCCCTCCCTTTTCCCCTCGCCACCACTTAGGCGCATGAGCAGCGACGCCGTTCGCTAGGTGATTGTGCATGTGCGCCTGTTACTTTTATCTCGGCCTGCTGGCGATGTTTTCGTTCTAGCGGATGCACATATGTTTTTGTTTTGTTTTCGCATTTAATTGCCTTTATATGTTTGGCAGCCCGGCCTGCTGTCGCTTAAGCGAGATTTGAGGATTGAGATTTGCGAATGCAATCTAGGCCCCAACCGATTTAGAATATATTTTAATTTAATGTTTAAATGTTAGTTGGTATTTTTTTTCATTACGTCCATAGCTTTAAATTCTCTAATTGATTTTTTTCGTATTTCTATGTTTAATGTTCCATGTTAGTTTTTAGTAAATAAATTATAATGTCTTGCTAAGAAAATTCAGTAGTTGAACTCAGGCGCCGGGTAAGATGAGGAAAGGGGCCGTTGAAGGAAATCTTTCAAAGGAAGAAACGGCGAAGGTAGGGTGGGCTATCGACCACAACAAGATCAGTGGTTGTATGTAAAATGTGTATGTCCTAGAACGTTAGGTGTTAGTTCGTGATTACGTTTTTCTCCGGTTGTAGTTACGTCTCACAGTGCATGTCTATAGGTATCTGTAAGACGAATTTGTCGCAGCACGCTAATTAATTGTCTTTAATTAAAACCTTGTTAAGCTTTCTAAAGTCTATGCACAGTCTTATGTCTCCGGTCTTTTTCTTTACTAATACTATAGGCGAAGCGTATTCCGATTGGCTTGGTTGTGTGATTCCGTTTTCTAAATAATCGTCTAATAATTTTTGCAATTTTTATTTTTTAGCATAGGCGAGCCGTCGCGGGGCACAGCTAAAAGGTTTTGAATTCTCTAAAATGAGTTTTTTCTCACTTTTAATAAACGGTTCTTTCGGTTTATCTACCTTTACGTAATGGTTTTCAATTATCTCTTTTAATGGTCGTATTAAGTCTTGATTATCGTTTGTACCGCATATGTAATCTGTTTTCTCATCATTCATATAGTTTATGCTCAGAATTTCCCGAATTGCAATTAACATATCATTTTCGCATTTGCTGTTTGCTAAAGCGCCATTGCTAACTAAGTTTAAAACCGTTGGACCAATCACTTATTATAGGGTTACCTGTTTTATTGTCTGTGTCACCAACTATTTTACTGAGGACCTTGCTAATTGTTCCACTTCCTTTATAACTAACTGTCTTATCAACAGAATCGCTAACTACTTGTCTCACTGTATCTTTTTCACTAGCTGTTTTACCTGTATTACTAACTACTTGTCTCACTGTACCTGTTTCACTAAATGTACGGCTAACTGTAGGAATAATTGCTTTACTAACTGTTGGGCTAACCATAGGACTAACCGTTTCACTAACTGTTGTGCTAACTGTGGGACTAACTGTTGTGCCAACTGTAGGACTAACTGTTTTATTAACTGTTGGGCTAACTGTAGGACTAACTGTTTTACTAACTATTTCACTAACTGTTTCACTAACTGTTTCACTAACTGTTGAGCTAACTGTTGAGCTAACTGTTTCACTAACTGTTGAGCTAACTGTTGAGTTAACTGTATGACTAACTGTATTATTAACTGTGTAACTAACTGCAATATTATCCCTCGAAATTTCGATATCACACTTCGGTTCATAATTGAGACCTAATTATACCCGTTACTCGTAGAGTAAAAGGGTATATTGTATTCGTGCAAAAGTATGTAACAGGTAGAAGGAAGCGTTTCCGACCCCATAAAGTATATATATTCCTGATCAGGATCACCAGCCGAGTCGATCTAGCCATGTCCGTATGTCCGTCTGTCTGTCTGTCTGTCTGTCCGTATGAACGCTGAGATCTCGGAAACTGCAATAGCTAGAAGGTTGAGATTTTCCACGCATATTCTTGGGCTTCCTACGCAGCGCAAGTTTATTTCAGCCGAGTGCCACGCCCCCTCTAACGCCCACAATCGCCCACTAACGATTTTAAAATGTGTCTGGCGCCCACACCTTTAAAGATTTCCGAGAAGTATAAATGCAATTTTGTTGTGCATATTTATACCTATCGAAATGTAGAAGATATTTTTCAAATCGGACCATTCATTAAAAAGTTATACGCAATCAAAATTTCTATATCTATCTCCCTCGCACTCCCTTTAGCTGAGTTACGATTATTAGTCGGGACACCAACCCGAGTACAGCGTTTGCACTCCCTTTAGCTGAGTGACGGGTATTAGATAGTCGGGACACGAACCCGACTATAGCGTTCTCTTGTTTTTGTGTTAAATTGCATGTATCAAGATTCAGGGTATTATTTACATTTACCAAATATGTTCAGTATTCGCAGGCTCTATTGTGACCATTTCTTAGAAAACGCCTAACCCTAATTCTGATTTGCTAAGCATCCATAAAATTCCTCCCAAGAACCACCTCAAGGCTAATAGACTCAGCAGGTACAATGTAAATGTAAAAGCAGCACTTCGATTTTTCTATTATTATCTCTATATTAATAAAAAGGAAGGCCTAAAAAATATCCAGTAGCAAATTCAACCCAGAACGGATTGACATAAAAATCTAAAAAAATTACATTAATTTGGAGAATAATTAGAAGCCACGTGTGAGGTATAAATTAGATCAATAAACGACCCCAAAGTGCCCCAAAATTCGATTTGTTTTTTTTTTAATTCTTTCTTTTGCCATTTCTCTGTTATAAATGTTGTTAAAAACGATTTAAAAATGTGATGTTCATAATCTTATGGCATACCCGCAAATAACTGCATTTAAATTTTTTGGAAATTCTCAGCCTCCTTTACCAAGTCCTCAATATTTCCCAAATTTAT
>JAWNOE010000034.1:0-56803 GCA_035046095.1 Drosophila pseudotakahashii
CTCTCTTTGAGCAACTCAGATGCAACTCGATTATCTGGTAGTTTTCGCAAGCTCTCATGCGGATACTTGTATGTTCTTTTACTAGTCAATGATTTCAACAGGTAACGATCACCTTCCAACAATTCTGTTACAACAAACGGTCCCTTGAACTTGGGATCCAATTTCGTTTGATGCCGTCCCTCACTTCTTAGCAAGACATGATCGCCAATCCCATGTTTCACAACTTTTGCCTTATTTTGATCAACTCTACTCTTGCCATATTTTGCATTCTTATCCATATTCTCTTTAGCTTCTGCCCTAGCTTCCTTACAATCTATCTTAGGTTCAGATATTATGGGTAACATGCCCTAAGGTCTTGCCTGCTTTCCTATTAGTAACTCTAAGGGGCTGAAATTAGTCACCCGATTACTAGTACAGTTCATAGCTAATTGGATGTCCATCAATGCATCCTGCCAAGAGCGTTCGCTTGTCTCAACTGCCGTCAACATTCCTGTCAACGTTCTCATCACGCGCTCCACTTGACTGTTTGCCCTGCTTGCCCGTGTTGCAATTAAATGTAACTGAATTTTATTTGATGAACAAAAATCACGGAATCGACCACTGGCAAAGCTCCTACCTTGATCTGCAATGATACGGCTAGGTACCCCAAAAAGTAATGTACCTGCCTTTACTGCGTTGATACAATTTTCCGTATCCAAATTCAGTGTGTGATATAGGTAAACATACTTGGTGAATGCGTCTATTTGTACTATGATATACTCCTTTAAGTCATTTTTGCCGCTCAGCTTCCCACTAATATCAATATGTACGGTATGCCAGGAAATTTCTACCTTGGGAATGGGGTGCAGTTCCATTTGTACTTTGCCTGTTGAGGGTTTGGAGAGCTTACAGGTTATACAGTTTTCCACAAACTTTCTGACGTACTTCGACATACTTTCAAACCAATATTGTTCATAGACCTTGTTTAGAGTTTTCTGCCATCCAAGATGCATTATAGCCAATGCATTATGACCGACCACCTAAAAGACCTCGGAATCACTGGTAAGCAACGAGTCTTGCCGCTTCTCTGAATTTTGCGATACAACAAACTTGCTCTTACTTCGTAAGTTTTAGCTCAATCAACTTGCATCTCACCTCCATTTATTTGTGTCATGATATTAACTATACCTAAGTCCCTTTGCTGTTCAGCGATTAGCCAATTATCCGTTATCGCTGCCAAGTCAATGCGAACCTCAACTACTTTGTTTATCGTTTTCGGGACATCGGGATAGGCAGTCTACGTGTGCCATTTGAGTTCCCTTTCTATATTCTACGCTTAAATCGAATGCCTGCAAGAACGCTGTGGGGGCCAGTCGTAAACGAAAATATAAAACTGTTCTCAGAAGTAGAATAAAGCCATTTCTTATGTAAAGTCGCGTATGCCCAAAAGCTAAGCGCAGGGTATAGCTGAGACCGTTGAGCATAGTCTAGCTGAACCGCTCACACGTACGGCATACCGGTATAGCACCCTCTCTGTCTTACGCGCACCGAAGACGTGTGAAGACAGAAAGAAGAACAAAACCTGGAACGATCCCGTTAAGTGAAGTTTGGCAACGCCGCAGCGTACAGCCAGCTTCTCGTAACAAAAGTCTCGTTCACTTCTTTTCAAACTCTGAATCAGTACGGACGTACAGTAGTCGTAAAGCGTAAAGCGTAAAGCGTAGAGTAAATTACACACCACGTGCTCTAGTTTTTTTAACTTGTGAAGTGAATTGAGAGAATACTGGTAAATATAGACACGAATTTTCAGCTTACAGGCAGTGTAAAAAGATTGTGTATTTTTTTTTTGTATTAAGGAAAAGGAGATTCCGTCAAAGCCGGCCGGCCACGTTAACGCCAGCTCGGCGTGGTCTCGCCGTACCCAATTCGATCGTCCAAGACGAGAATTTTGAAGAAAGTGCCACCTGCGGACACGTGCCTTGCCAAGCACCGCTACGGTCCACAAAGGCACCCGTAATCTGGAAGGTGACCGGGGCTACAGTTTGCGCACCAACTACGCAAATCTCTAGCCCGGCTCCTCACCAACCGCATGCCACGTGCGGCTTAATACCATCTTAAATTGAATGCCATCCACCTGAATGACGACTTAAAGGAGTACGTAACCTCACCAACCCGCGCCACGCGCGGCATCCACATGCACAGCTCTGGCTAAGCCATAGAGCGGCAACTTGGAGGGTTACTGTAATTCGGATCAATGATCGAGCGAGGATATGAGGAAGTGAACCGGATTTGACACCAGCTACACGCCTACACCGCCCCACCAGCACGCGCCACGCGCGGCACCGAGATACGTAGCTCTGGCTAGCCCGTAGAGCATATATTTTGGAGGACGATTTGTAGCGCAGCAGCTCGGCACTTCGCCCGTACTGGCCACGTGCGGCTTGCCGATCGGAGAAGCCTAGCAAAAGGCAAATGATTTAAAGGAGGACACCAGCAGAACAGAACTGTTTTCTGACAGGAACCGCACAGGAGAAGCAGTAGAGGACAGATGATGGGAATGACTCGCTGTGACGTTTGCTAGACTATTGTTTGCCTATTTTTAAAGTCAAGCTTCACGTTATTGTAGATTAAATTCTCGGTACTTGCTTACGTAGCGTACCTTTGCATTCTTTTAGTAGTAGTTTTTTGTAATTTTCTGACAATGACCACCCGTGTAAGCCGCGCAATTAATCTCGTCAGAAATTAATATGTAAATTTGTTTAAAAAGCATTCTAGCACAGCGTCTTCGATGGGCCCAACGAACCTGCATCGCCGGAGTTTTGCGTAAGTGAGATTTTGTTGCCACTATATTGATTTCCTGACATTTACCTATATATTATTATTGTGTGAGCATATTAAACGGAAGGTTATGAAGTCAGTGTAGCTATTATTTGTAATTTGAATTGAATTTGATATTGAAAAGAAAGAATTCAAGTTGTATCGAAATTATGATTGAATTTAATGATCTTGTGTTAACGATAGTAGATATTTCAACAATGTTTGAATAGACTTGTAAAAACAAGGTTCGTGATTGAACACTTAATGCTGGAGCTATATGAATTAAAAATGTAATCAATGAATAAACGTTGAATAAGGGATAACCGTCAACAATATCTCACGCGTTATCATGGTAGGGAGGGTACAGAAAGGGGGCGAATAACATCGAGCCACCCTAACTTTCTATATTTCTTGATCTGCTTTTGTCATCAACGTCCGTCCGCTTATCCAAAGTCCGTTTACACCCATTTTGTTTGAGCCTTTTAGATACCGCTTAGTGCACTTAAAACTTTTTCACGTAGTACAGTGCGCGTTATAGAAAAGACAAGGAAGATCCCACGACAATCCGACGAGCTTAGCACAGAGCAATGCTAGAAGTGCACGAAACCGAATCTTTCTATACACTAGGTTTCCCATAACTTGGTGAGCGCAGGCCTAGGACCCAGGGGCAACCCAAGGCTCTAGCTGGCCTTTTGCTGCCTACTACTTTATGTTAGTTAGTACCAGCATCCGAGTCTTGAGTCAATCCTTCACTATTGTGGGGCAGACTACATAGATAGAAAAATAGCTTCGAGATCGTGGTGCTGTCTACTACATAAAAAGAAAAATGGCGCCCGAACGTGGGGCTGACCTTAATTTACGTCCATAGGAACCGAAACCGCCTAGAAATCGGTTGATTTCTAAGTGCAGGCTACTAGGAGGAGGTATAGTTTCACGTATTGCTTTACTAGTTATCAATTAGTTGTGTGTTAGAGTCTGTTGAAGTTAAGTTTCTTTTTCTCAGTTTATTAAATGATCACTTGTAATTTGAAGCCGGAATAGCGACCGCGATTCGAGAATCTACGGATTGGGTCGACCATTCAATTCAAGGGCCCATGTAAGCTTGTAGAGTTAGGTAGTAAACAGAGTAAGTGAATATTTGTGGATTTGGATGACGGTAAACCAGGTAACTAGGAATCGCGATTGTATTTCGAGCTTTTTACGGAATAATCGACCAGAACCAACAGTTTACTTGATATCTAATTTCTAGGGAATTTCTTTAAACTTGTTTTTAGATTACGATTGTCTGTCCAACGGAATTGCAAAGTATCGGAGAAACTTCGATCTTTGACCGGTTCAGAACGCGTAATTCAAAAAGCAAGCATTCAAAACATTTTGAGTTAGTTTTAGTTTATTTTGGCAAACAGTCAAGAAACATTAGGGAGTTGAATTCATATAGCAATCAAGCATTTGAAGTAATTTCAATCACGGACCAATTAAATTCGAAAACAACAAACTCAAAGTATTTTGTCGATATGTCATTGCGTCACAGCAATCTCGATATACCAGCCGCAGTAGGCGGCGAAATTACATCTTGTACGATTTGTACACAACCTTTGATCGCAAACGATTTAACATCATCTACCCCATGCGGTCATACATTCCACCATCAGTGCATCAGGGATTATATTCTTGAATCAAATGGATGCCCAGCGTGCAATCGAGAGTGCACCATACAACAATTATCGTTGTCAGACAACAATCTGTTAGCGGAAATGTCAGCTGCTGATCGAAGGACAGGAGAAGCTAATCCTGCCAACAACGACTTACCGGCCAGCAGTAATGCAAGTAATAACGCCAACAGAGGCAGAGGAAACGGAAGAAGAGGCAGAAGTGCAGGTCAACGCAGAGGCGTTGGACAGCGTACAGGAATGACACTGAGGTCGAATCGCAATAATCCAAATGATCACCACGAACGAAGTCTGGACACAGATTCGATTGTAGACACTTCTAGGGCAGAGAATCTAGAGGATATTGAGAGAGTAGTGCGAACAGCCATGCAAGCACAACAACATAACCTTAGACAAGAACTTTCTGATTTTATTCGTGCGCAGGTAGCAAACTTACAGATTGATAGTTCTGCTCAAACTCCAAACAGGAGAATGAACGAAAGGCAAGGTCAATCGGCGGAAGCACAGTCTGCAGGGACAGATTATCACGATATTCGCCTAAATGCTCAGCGCGTCAACAGATCAGATTCCACAGTGCAGCCAGAAAAAGTGCCAAACATTATTCAGAGCTGGCACATCAAGTTTGATGGATCCAAGGACGGTTTACAGTCCGAGGAGTTCCTTTATCGAGTACAGGCATTAGCTCAACAGAATTTAAATGGAGATCGTCAGCTTCTGTGCGACCATTTGCATTTATTTTTCGTTGGCAAAGCGAGCGAATGGTACTGGAAGTTCCATCGTTCGTGTCATCAGTTTAGCTGGATAGAGTTTTGTAGAGAGTTTCGGAATAAGTTCAAGGAAAGTGAGTCTGACATGGACATTTCGGAATCCATAAACAACAGGCGTCAAGCCGAAAAAGAACCTTTTGAGGATTACCAATTCCAAGTGGAGAAGCTCGCATCTCGCTTGAGCACTCCGATCTCAGAAGAATCGTTAGTGAGGCTTCTTGTACGGCATTCAAAGCCATCCCTACGGTACGAACTTATGCATTTGCATGTAGAGACGTTAGCTCAGCTCAGGGAAGAAGTCCGAACTCACGAACAATTTTGCAGGCAAATGAAAGCGCAACCGATGAAGAGTAGTTTTCATCAACGCTCTTTCGTTTCTCAGTTAGAACAAGATTTTGACGACAGCGAATCAGCTGAAGTAGCAGCGCTACAACGCAAACAACTTAAGTGTTGGAATTGCGACAAACTTGGTCATCGTTTTGACGAGTGTTTCGAAGTTCGAACCATCTTTTGCTACGGATGTGGAGCGAAGAATATGTACAAGCCTAAATGCCAAAAGTGCAACCCTCCGGAAAACTACGCGATGGATGCGTCGGTCAAGAACCACACGTCGCATCCGAGGCAGTAAAATCCGACTGTGGTACCCAAACAGAACAATTAGTAGTATTATTCCCAGACAAGTCAATCAACCAACCGGACGAGTCTTTAACGATTAATGTCAAATATCCCCAGCCATATCACATTAGAGCAGCAAAATATGCAGCCGCAAGACAACGAATCTTCGGAGAAGTCAGTTCTTGCAGTCGCATTTCTAAATCCAGACGTTCAACCAAACGAATGCGAAGTTTTTGGAAGAAAGTTCGTAGAAGTCGCCAAAAGCTGATCTCCGCGATCTTTATGAATTCTGATAATAGATTATACACAGATATTAGCATCGCTGATTATCAATATGTGGCTCTATTGGACTCAGGTGCGTCCATAAGTTGCATCGGTGGTACAGCAGCACAAGAGTTAGGACAGCACCCAAAAATGCGTAAGTGTTCTGGCAGAATTCGAACAGCAAACAACGCCGAATGTTCAGTCGTCGGAAGACTTGAATTTGAAGTTACTTATCGTGGATTTACCAAGCCGGTAAAGTTTTTTGTAATCCCAGATCTTAAACAAGATATTTATCTTGGAATAGATTTCTGGCGTGATTTTGGTTTACTCAGTAAGATTATGGATGACAAAGTCTCAGTGGCGGAGTTAGACGTAGGTCGAGAGGACGAAGCCGTTGAGATGCCCAAAGTTCACGAGCTGTCACGGCAGCAAAAAGAAAGACTAGACTCAGTTATAGCTAAATTACCATCTTACGAAAAGAACGGTCTAGGTCGAACACATTTGATGGAACATTGTATTGATGTAGCAAAAAAGTAAGCGCGATCGAAAAGTTTCCTGCACCTACCACCGTCAAACAGTTGCGTAGATTTCTTGGTCTAGCGGGATGGTACAGACGTTTTGTGGATAACTATGCCGCAATCGCCGTTCCACTAACCGACCTGCTCAAGAAAAATAAAGTTCTTACTTGGACTGAAGAAGCAGAGGATGCATTTACCCAGCTTAAGTCCAAACTCATTTCATCTCCAGTCTTGAGGACGCCGAATTTCAAGAAACAGTTTATACTGCTTTGCGATGCAAGCCTGTATGGGCTTGGTTGTGTTCTAGCGCAAGAGAATGAAGATGGAGTCGAATTACCGATAGCGCACATGTCTGAGAAGCTGTCCAAGGCACAGCGAAATTATTCGGTTACCGAATTAGAGTGCTTAGCAGTCATCAAAGGCATCAATAAGTTCAGAGCCTATGTTGAGGGGCAAGATTTTTGTGTAATAACGGATCATGCTTCACTTCAATGGCTAATGCGACAAAAGGACTTGTCCGGCCGTCTAGCCAGATGGTCCATTCGTCTGCAAGGTTTTTCATTCACGATCAAACATCGCCGTGGATCGGAGATCTCAGGGTCGTGGATAATTTTGTGTATAAGAGAACAGAACCAGCGAAGGGAGATTTGTTGCAAGACGAGGAGTCATGGAAACTCTGGGTTCCAATCGACCTTGTCGACCAAGTTTTAACACGCGCGCACAATTAACCCGATGCTGCACATATTGGCATGAACAAAATGATCGAGAAGCTCAGACGTCATTTATTCTGGCCAGGAATGGTTACCCAAATTCGCAGCTTTGTATCAGATTGTTCTATTTGTAAGTCAACAAAGAGCCCTAACAAAGTTCTTAGACCACCCATGGGGAGACCCACAACTTCTGACCGTCCATTTCAGAGGCTCTATATGGATCTTCTTGGCCCATATCCACGGTCCAAGAAAGGAAATATAGGACTTTTAATAATAGTAGACCATTGTTCGAAGTTTCACTTCTTACACCCTTTGCGGAAATTTATTTCCGAAAAGATTTGTGATTTTCTTGAAAAGCACGTTTTTTATACCTTCGGCACTTCAGAATCCATACTGACGGATAACGGGTCGCAGTTTAAATCAGGGTATTTCAGAGCTTTTCTAACGAAATTTGGAGTCAACCATATTTGCACAGCTATTTATTCACCACAAGCTAACGCAAGTGAGCGAGTAAATAGATCGATATTAGCGGCAATTAGAGCTTATATTGGTACTGACCATACGAATTGGGATACAAACATCGACGCGATCAGCGCATCCTTGAGATCTAGCATACACCGAAGTACAGGATTTTCTCCGTATTTTCTTTGTTTTGGTCAGAACATGATAGCCAACGGACAGGATTATGAGTTGCTCAGAAATTTGAATTTGTTAACCGACGATGTGCCACTGAAAACAGCTGATATGTTGCAAGTAGTACGTCAGGAGGCTAAAAAGAAGATTGCAGAATCACACGCCGCAAATGCTAGGGTATATAACTTGCGTAGTCGAACCGTACACCTGAAGGTCGGAGACACCGTATTCGCACGCAGTTTCGCTCAAAGTAATGCGGGTAAAAAGTTCAGTAGCAAGCTCGCGCCTGTTTTTATCAAAGCATCGGTGACGAAAAAGATCAGTCCAACATATTACGAGTTAGCAAATGAAGCAAATAAGTCCTTAGGCGTATACCATTTGAAAGATATCAGAACTTGAAGTACAGATAACATGGTGTTTACTGACCCTTGTTTTTCTTTCAGTTAACCCCTCGGCGAGTTCAATCTCTTGCTGAGTTAACTGTGGTGTGGGGGCCAGTCGTAAACGAAAATATAAAACTGTTTTCAGAAGTAGAATAAAGCCATTTCTTATGTAAAGTCGCGTATGCCCAAAAGCTAAGCGCAGGGTATAGCTGAGACCGTAGAGCATAGTCTAGCTGAACCGCTCACACGTACGGCATACCGGTATAGCACCCTCTCTGTCTTACGCGCACCGAAGACGTGTGAAGACAGAAAGAAGAACAAAACCTGGAACGATCCCGTTAAGTGAAGTTTGGCAACGCCGCAGCGTACAGCCAGCTTCTCGTAACAAAAGTCTCGTTCACTTCTTTTCAAACTCTGAATCAGTACGGACGTACAGTAGTCGTAAAGCGTAAAGCGTAAAGCGTAGAGTAAATTACACACCACGTGCTCTAGTTTTTTTAACTTGTGAAGTGAATTGAGAGAATACTGGTAAATATAGACACGAATTTTCAGCTTACAGGCAGTGTAAAAAGATTGTGTATTTTTTTTTGTATTAAGGAAAAGGAGATTCCGTCAAAGCCGGCCGGCCACGTTAACGCCAGCTCGGCGTGGTCTCGCCGTACCCAATTCGATCGTCCAAGACGAGAATTTTGAAGAAAGTGCCACCTGCGGACACGTGCCTTGCCAAGCACCGCTACGGTCCACAAAGGCACCCGTAATCTGGAAGGTGACCGGGGCTACAGTTTGCGCACCAACTACGCAAATCTCTAGCCCGGCTCCTCACCAACCGCATGCCACGTGCGGCTTAATACCATCTTAAATTGAATGCCATCCACCTGAATGACGACTTAAAGGAGTACGTAACCTCACCAACCCGCGCCACGCGCGGCATCCACATGCACAGCTCTGGCTAAGCCATAGAGCGGAAACTTGGAGGGTTACTGTAATTCGGATCAATGATCGAGCGAGGATATGAGGAAGTGAACCGGATTTGACACCAGCTACACACCTACACCGCCCCACCAGCACGCGCCACGCGCGGCACCGAGATTCGTAGCTCTGGCTAGCCCGTAGAGCATATATTTTGGAGGACGATTTGTAGCGCAGCAGCTCGGCACTTCGCCCGTACTGGCCACGTGCGGCTTGCCGATCGGAGAAGCCTAGCAAAAGGCAATGATTTAAAGGAGGACACCAGCAGAACAGAACTGTTTTCTGACATGCGAAGACGCAGATCCCTTCGTATGTAGTGAGCTGACCAGGAACCGCACAGGAGAAGCAGTAGAGGACAGATGATGGGAATGACTCGCTGTGACGTTTGCTAGACTAGTGTTTGCCTATTTTTAAAGTCAAGCTTCACGCTATTGTAGATTAAATTCTCGGTACTTGCTTACGTAGCGTACCTTTGCATTCTTTTAGTAGTAGTTTTTTGTAATTTTCTGACAATGACCACCCGTGTAAGCCACGCAATTAATCTCGTCAGAAATTAATATGTTGTAGTATGCACATATATAGAGTACACACTGTACCAACGGCAACAATGTCAATGCCGAATATGCAGGATCAGCACTCTTCAAGTGCAAACGCAATCCGATCGCGCACGCCTTACGCGGGCGATAAGCGGCTGCGTCGGCAGTTCCCACAGCTTGGCGACAGCAACAAATTGATCCAAATGTAAGTGCACATAACATTCCCTCTCTGAGAACCACTCTCAGATATGTATAAGATACATAGGCTAATACATAAATCCGCTGCGCCGCTGCCGGCTTGACCGACAGCGCTGCCCCAGATTGAGAGCTAAGAAGGAGTTATGGAAATCAATGGAGAGCAGTCTAAAACTCCTAACAAGATGATCAACAACTCCTACAAAGGGGGTGAACCAAACTATTTGTAATAATGTAATGTGTTAAGTGCCAAGTTTATATACAAAATAAAAACATTAAAATTAGTATACCAGTGTGTGTGTGTTATAACTTTGAACGGGATAATTATGGATTTACATAGCGACCGTGACAGTGAAACTAAAAAAAAAAAATTTTTTAAATTGGCATGTACGCCTCTATAAATACAAAATAACAATTATCACCTTGGAAAGTGCTAAAAAAAAAATAATAAATCAAGAACACCGATGATGCAAATCTGCAATGATTTTATTTTGTGAGGAATCAATGTGAAGCAGTGCAAACAAACAATAAGTATGAAACTTTAAAAAAAAAAAAAAGAAGAGATCGAGGACTTGCTTGTGCGGGACCAGCACCGGCGCCGCCCGAGTCAAAAGGGCCAAAAGGAAACAAAAACAAAAAATGATGAAATAATAAAAAAAAAGAAACAAAATTAATCATCGGAATCACTGCCTGTGCAAGGACCAGCACCGGCGCCGCCTGAGCCCATAGGCCCCGGACAACGGCAGCAGAGACGACACCAAGTGCGGAAAGAATAGGCAAATCTTTCTGCACCAACGATGGAAATAAATCCGGACCGATGTCTGCAGAAAAATTTTTTTTTTTTTGAAATTATACAAATAAAAGAAACTATTATAACTTTGAGCTGTGCAAGAAGACGGCCCGAAGAGAAATTTTTTTGAAAGGCAGGACCAAAAATTGTAAAAAAAAAAAAAACAAATTAATATAAACAAAAAAAAAATATAATAAGAATGAAAACTCTGTAATTTTGAGCTGTATACGAAGACGGCCCAAAAAAAAAAAAAAATAATAAAACAACATGAATAGGCACAAGTCATATTAATTGTAAAAAAAAAAGACAAAAAAAAAAAACAACACAAAAAAAAAAAAGAAGAAGCGAATATATATTTATAAACACACAATATAAATTGAACATATTTGAAAATATTAAATAAAAACAAGAGAGAACGCTATAGTCGGGTGCCCCGACTATCAGATACCCGTTACTCAGCTAAGAGAGTGCGAGGGAGATAGATATATAAAATCTTTGATCGGGCATAACTTTTTAACGAATGGTCCGATTTGAAAAATTTCTTCTACATTTCGATAGGTATTGATAGTCACAATAAAACTGCATTTTTAGTTTTCCAAAATCTTTAATGGTGTAGGCGCCAGACACCTTTCAAAAAATGGTGTAGGGCGATTGAGGGCGTTAGAGGGGGCGTGGCGCCATTTTGAAATAAACTTGCGCTGCGTAGGAACTCCAAGAATATGCATGCAAAATGCCAATCCTCTAGCTTTTATAGTTTCCGAGATCTCAGCGTTCATACGGACGGACAGACGGACAGACGGACATGGCTAGTTCGAATCGGCTAGTGATCCTGATCAAGAACATATATACTTTATAGGGTCGGAAAAGCTTCCTTCTCCCTGTTACATACTTTTGCACGAATACAATATACCCTTTTACTCTACGAGTAACGGGTATAATTAAAATGGGGTGGTTCGGTTCGGACGACACCCAGTCTAAGGACAATAAGGCCAATGTTGTAAATGATATTAAAATAGTAGATCACACAGAAGATTTTAATGCTCTGTGGCTATTATTATTAATTCTTACAATTACAAGCGTTGCTCAATTCATGCTGACATTGTATATTAAACATAATAAATTGATCAAGAAAAGATACATCAGCAGAGCCAACGACTTGGACAGGGTTTAGATTAAAATAAAATAATAATAATAAAAAAAAGAAGAGAACCCAAGAAAATTTCTTTTAAATTTTTTTTTTTCCTTGTCTCCAAAATTTTTTTTATATACTTCTCAAAAACATATAATTTTTTTTGTTTATTATTCTCTCTCCTATCGCCACCAAAATTACAATAATGAAGAAAAAATAAGAAAAGAAAAGGTGGACTAAGAAAGAAAGCCTTCAACAGAATAGCCGAAATCAGGCAGGAACTAACTTCCAAAACAGAACCCACATGGGAAGAAGCTTGCAAACTACACGCTGAATTGGACTTCCTAAAAAAAAATTTGTAAACAAAGAAATACCAAATCCGGAACAGACTCCAGTACCGGAAACAAATTATAAAATACCTGTACTTGGAGAACTGGTTGGAAAAACCTTGCCACCATTAGCTAAAGAATTACCTAAGGAAAAACCAAAGTGCCCGGCAGATTGCTCAGGCCCTCTTTATTCACCATATTGTGAATATACTTGTGTACACACAATGCCCAAACAGTAATAACTTAAGCAAATTTGTTTTCTAAAATTAAGCAAACATAAAATAAAGACAAATAAATACTAAATACAATTTTACGTTTATCTTGTTTATTTTTCCCCATAACTTCAAATTAGTATGGAATGGGATCATTTAGCCAAACAAATCAGGGAAATAAAAGAAAAATTTGAGAAATCGTACAAATGTGTAAGCCAGAATAGGTTAATCCAAAGAGATACAATAAACAAACATGCGAGAATACTTGTCGAATCTTTTAACGAGGCAAGAATATTAGTGCATGAAAACAGAAGAACAATAAATGAAGCGAACTGGTCAAAAATATCAAAATTGTTGATCAAGTTACGTTCCAATTTGATAACAGTCAAAGAAAGGTATAAATTAGATATTTCTATACCTACAATCCTAAATACCCCTTTGACAATAGATACTAAGGAAAAACAAGAATCACCAGACCAAGTAGAAATAGAATCAGCTGAGGAAGAAGATTCAGAATCAATCAAAAATATTGATATAAAAGAAAAAGATCTACACGATCTAACAATTCCGGCGGTTATAAATTTACCGGAACAGGAAGAAGAAATTGATGAGGAGAAAGAAAAAGAAGAAGACTTAAAGTCTTTAACAAGTGTAATAGAGACAACAGCATACATAATGCCGGACGCAGCTGCCCAACGGGCCTACATAAAAGACATCTCAAATGCCATCCCAGAATTTAATGGGCAAAAACTACATCTTCAAAGATTTATAACAGCCTTGAAGTTAGTCAACCTGACAAAAGGCACATTTGAGGACATAGCTGTTGAAGTAATAAAGTCCAAAATAATAGGATCTACCCTATACAAAATACAAAATGAAACCACTATAAGTGCCATTATAAAAAAATTGCAAGATACTATAGTCCGTGAAACATCTGACGTAGTAAAGGCAAAAATGGCAAAGACAACCCAAAAAGGAAAAACCGCTGAAAAGTTTACCTCGAAAATTGATAACTTACGAAAGCTACTTGAAGCTTCGTATATCGATGAGGGCTTACCAGCCGAACATGCTGATAAATTCAGCACCAAAGAAGCCATAACCACAATGGTCAAAAATTGTGAACACGGTAGACTCAAAACCTTTCTTGAAGCAGGAAACTTCAACACAATGAATGAAGCTGTCACAAAGTATATACAATGTAGTACTGAAATGACAGGAAATGCCAATTCAATCTTATACGCTCAAAAAGGACAAAACCAGCGTGGTAATTACAATAATAGAGGTAATTATCGCGGTAGAGGCAATGGCCGCGGTTATTATAATAATAATAATTATAATAATAATAATTATAATAATAACAATTATAACAATAATTATTCACGCAACAACGGACAGAATTACAACAACAATTATAGAGAAAACAAAAGAGGAAACAATAGAGGAAATTATAGAGGAAATAACCACCAAAATGGAGGTTATAACAATAATAACAATAACAATAACAACAGCAATGTTAGAGTAGCCCAAACGGCTTCGGAAAACTCCCAACAACCCTTAGGTACACAGCAGTAGAAAATATTAAAGTTCACGCCATCAATCTCAGTCAAAGCACATTCGTCACTTTTATAAATGTAGAAACAGGAAAAGAATTAGTATTTTTAGTAGACACTGGTGCGGAAATATCCATATTAAAAGAAAATTCTGATGGTTTTAAATACATCCAAGATAATTATATAATAAACATACAAGGAATAAGTCAAGAAGTTACCAAATCAAAAGGGCTAACTTCTATTGAAATCCAAACATCCAAATACATAATTCCACACGACTTTCATATAGTAAATTCACAATTTGCTATTCCTTGCGATGGAATACTAGGAATTGATTTTATTAAAAAATATAACTGTCAGCTAGACTTTAAGCCATCCGAAGACTGGCTTATAATTAGACCAAATAATCTAAAGTACCCAATTTATGTCTCAATAACATACAGTTCTGGCAATAATTCTATCATTCTGCCAGCAAGATCTCAAATTGTCCGAAGAATCGAATTAGATTCAGCAAATGATAATATATTAATTCCAAATCAAGAAATTCAACATGGCATCTATATAGCAAATACCATAGCAACATCCTCAAATACATTTATAAGAATACTTAATACGACAAATACCGACCAAGTAGTTAGTATAAATAATGTAAAATATGAACCACTATCAAATTACGAAGTAATAAAAACATATTTGGAAAACAGGGAAAAATCAGTCATTACACAACTTTCAAAAAACTTCCCACCACAATTCCATAAACAACTAACAACACTTTGCACAAAATATAGTGACGTATTCGGATTAGATACCGAATCGATAACAACAAACAATTTTTATAAACAAAAATTGAGATTGAAGGACGATGAACCAGTATATATTAAAAACTATAGAAGTCCTCATAGCCAAAAAGATGAAATTGAAACACAAGTACAGAAACTTATTAATGACAATATAGTGGAACCATCTGTATCTGCTTATAATAGCCCACTCTTGTTGGTACCAAATAAATCACTTCCGAATTCAGACAAGAAAAAATGGCGATTAGTAATTGACTATCGTCAGATTAATAAAAAACTTTTGTCCGACAAATTCCCACTCCCTAGAATTGATGACATCTTGGATCAACTAGGTAGAGCAAAATATTTTTCATGCCTCGACTTAATGTCAGGTTTTCACCAAATAGAGCTTGAAAAAAGTTCTAGAGATATAACGTCTTTCTCAACAAGCAATGGTTCGTATCGTTTCACGCGATTACCATTCGGTCTAAAAATAGCGCCAAACTCGTTTCAGAGAATGATGACTATAGCATTCTCTGGACTAGATCCTTCTCAAGCATTCCTTTACATGGATGATCTAATAGTCATCGGTTGTTCCGAAAAACATATGCTTAAAAACTTAACTGATGTCTTTGAAAAATGTAGGAAATACAATCTCAAATTACATCCTGAAAAATGCTCATTTTTCATGCACGAAGTAACTTTTCTAGGACACAAATGCACAGATAAAGGAATACTACCCGACGACAAAAAATACGACGTCATTAAAAATTACCCAGTCCCACATGATGCGGACAGCGCTAGACGATTTGTTGCATTCTGCAATTATTATAGACGCTTTATACAAAATTTCGCCGACTATGCTCGTCACATAACAAGATTATGTAAAAAAGATGTAAAATTCGAATGGACACCTAATTGCCAAACTGCTTTCGAACATTTAAAATCGGCATTAATAAGCCCTACTGTACTACAATACCCAGATTTCAATAAAGAATTTTGCATAATTACAGATGCAAGTAAGCAAGCGTGTGGAGCAGTTTTAACTCAAAACAAAAATGGACTCCAACTTCCAGTAGCATACGCATCTAGAGCATTTACAAAGGGTGAAAGTAACAAAAGTACAACAGAACAAGAACTAGCAGCAATTCATTGGGCAATAACATACTTCAGACCATATATCTATGGCAGACACTTCACTGTCAAAACAGATCACAGACCACTCACGTACTTGTTTTCAATGACAAATCCTAGCTCCAAACTGACACGCATGAGACTTGAATTAGAGGAGTATAATTTCACAGTAGAGTATCTAAAGGGTAAAGATAATTACGTAGCAGATGCGTTATCAAGAATAACCATCGAAGAACTAAAAAACATTACCAGAAATATAAATAAAGTCACTACACGATATCAAAGTAGACAGAAATCCTGCGCAGGAGAAAAACAAATAGAATTGCCTAGGCAATCTATAGAAAAAGCTTCAAGGCCCAACGTATTCGAAGTCATTAATAATGACGAAGTACGTAAAGTAGTGACCTTGCAAGTAAAAAATATGACCTGTTATTTTAAACGTGGAAAAACAATTACTGCAAGATATAATGTTAGCGATTTATTTACCAATGGAATTCTTGACTTAGGTCAGTTCTTCCAAAGGCTTGAAATGCAAGCCGGTATATATAAAATCAGCAAACTAAAAATGGCACCGTGGGAAAATATCTTTGAACAAGTTTCAATTGATAATTTTAAGAAAATGGGCAATAAAATATTAAAATCATTGAGAGTAGCGCTACTCAACCCGGTGACCCTGATAAAAAATGAAAAAGAAAAAGAAGCTATACTGTCTACATTTCACAACGATCCAGTACAAGGAGGTCACACAGGCATTACCAAAACCTTGGCCAAGGTCAAAAGACATTACTTTTGGAAAGGTACTCGATGACTCGATACATTACAGAGTACATACGAAAATGTCAAACATGCCAAAAATCAAAAGTGACAACACATACTAAGACTCCTATGACAATTACAGACATTCCAATAAATGCCTTCGACAGGGTAATAGTGGACACAATTGGTCCACTACCAAAATCAGAAAATGGTAATGAATATGCAGTCACACTTATATGTGATTTAACAAAATATTTAGTTGCCATTCCAATTACCAATAAAAGTGCAAACACTGTTGCAAAAGCTATATTTGAGAATTTTATTCTAAAGTACGGTCCAATGAAGACGTTCATTTCGGACATGGGAACAGAATACAAAAATTCGATTATACAAGACATATGCAAATTCCTGAAAATCAAAAATTTAACTTCAACAGCTCACCACCATCAGACAGTTGGAACAGTAGAGAGAAGTCATAGAACTTTCAACGAGTACATACGTTCATATATATCAGTTGATAAAACTGACTGGGACATTTGGCTTCAATATTTTGTATACTGTTTCAACACGACACCTTCCATGGCACATAATTATTGCCCATATGATTTAGTCTTTGGGAAAACTAATAATTTGCCAAAACATTTTAATAGTATAAATAATATAGAAGCAATCTATAATATAGAAGATTACGCAAAAGAAAGTAAATACAGGTTAGAAGTAGCATATAAAAGAGCTAGGACAATGATAGAAGATAACAAGAAAAAGAATAAGGAAATATATGATAAAAACGTTAATAATATACATATATCCGTAGGAGATAAAGTTTTATTAAAAAATGAAACAGGGCATAAGTTAGATTTTAAATATACAGGTCGTATACTGTAACCGAAATAGGAGAAAGAGAAAATATTATTATCTCAAACATGAAAAATAAAAAACAAACAGTTCATAAAGATAGACTTAAAATTTTTTATTCTTAAACACTTTGACATCTAGTATGGCCTGATCAACCATACAGATACACAACCTTTATTAATAAATATAATAATTCATTTAAAAAAAAAAAAACTTATACCAGTTAATTTCATTTACAAATATTCTTTACATATTTTTATAAATTTTTATTCAATATTTTTATAACTTTTATGTTTTCATAAACAAATAAGGGGATCGAAATACGCTTCCCACAACCAAATTGGTTTAAATAAAATAAATATATATTCGCAAAAATTAAAAAAAAAAAATATAAAAAAAAAATTTTATATATTTCTCATATACTAATAGATAAATAATAATAAGAAATAAAAACTTCTAAAATAACTTCATAGTATTACGTTATTTTTCAAAAGGAGGGAGATGTAGTATGCACATATATAGAGTACACACTGTACCAACGGCAACAATGTCAATGCCGAATATGCAGGATCAGCACTCTTCAAGTGCAAACGCAATCCGATCGCGCACGCCTTACGCGGGCGATAAGCGGCTGCGTCGGCAGTTCCCACAGCTTGGCGACAGCAACAAATTGATCCAAATGTAAGTGCACATAACATTCCCTCTCTGAGAACCACTCTCAGATATGTATAAGATACATAGGCTAATACATAAATCCGCTGCGCCGCTGCCGGCTTGACCGACAGCGCTGCCCCAGATTGAGAGCTAAGAAGGAGTTATGGAAATCAATGGAGAGCAGTCTAAAACTCCTAACAAGAAGATCAACAACTCCTACAAAGGGGGTGAACCAAACTATTTGTAATAATGTAATGTGTTAAGTGCCAAGTTTATATACAAAATAAAAACATTAAAATTAGTATACCAGTGTGTGTGTGTTATAACTTTGAACGGGATAATTATGGATTTACAATGTAAATTTGTCTAAAAAGCATCCTAGCACAGCGTCTTCGATGGGCCCAACGAACCTGCATCGCCGGAGTTTTGCGTAAGTGAGATTTTGTTGCCACTATATTGATTTCCTGACATTTACCTATATATTATTATTGTGTGAGCATATTAAACGGAAGGTTATGAAGTCAGTGTAGCTATTATTTGTAATTTGAATTGAATTTGATATTGAAAAGAAAGAATTGAAGTTGTATCGAAATTATGATTGAATTTAATGATCTTGTGTTAACGATAGTAGATATTTCAACAATGTTTGAATAGACTTGTAAAAACGAGGTTAGTGATTGAACACTCAATGCTGGAGCTATATGAATTAAAAATGTAATCAATGAATAAACGTTGAATAAGGGATATCCGTCAACAATATCTCACGTGTTATCATGGTAGGGAGGGTACAGAAAGGGGGCGAATAACATCGAGCCACCCTAACTTTCTATATTTCTTGATCTGCTTTTGTCATCAACGTCCGTCCGCTTATCCAAAGTCCGTTTACACCCATTTTGTTTGAGCCTTTTAGATACCGCTTAGTGCACTTAAAACTTTTTCACGTAGTACAGTGCGCGTTATAGAAAAGACAAGGAAGATCCCACGACAATCCGACGAGCTTAGCACAGAGCAATGCTAGAAGTGCACGAAACCGAATCTTTCTATACAATAGGTTTCCCATAACTTGGTGAGCGCAGGCCTAGGACCCAGGGGCAACCCAAGGCTCTAGCTGGCCTTTTGCTGCCTACTACTTTATGTTAGTTAGTACCAGCATCCGAGTCTTGAGTCAATCCTTCACTATTGTGGGGCAGACTACATAGATAGAAAAATAGCTTCGAGATCGTGGTGCTGTCTACTACAACGCCCACCATCGGTGTACTCGTGGTGTCAGTTCAGCCTTTGTGCGACTCGCTTTTAAGGAATTGCAGTCAGTATGGACGACGAAATTTCTACCATGCAGGTAATGTCGAAAATGTTTGACAGCATTATACACGGCTAAAGTCTCTAGTTCATAAGAATGATATTTTGATTCTGAAGCCGATGTACACTTACTGAAATACTCGATCACCCTACATGTGCCGTCAATCCTGTGAAGGAGCATTGCACCGTAGCCATCCGCGCTGGCGTCTGTATGCAACTCGATCGGAAGCTCAGGGTTGAATATGGTCAGCACCGGGTCACTTGTCAACACGTCAATAATATTTTTAAGTATTTCTTCATGATTTTCCTTCCAAGCAAATACATTTGCCTTAGAAGTTAATTGATACAATGGTTTCATCTGTTCAGAGAATCGTGGAACAAACTTTCTGAAATATGATGCCAAACCTATAAATTGTCTTAACTGCGTGGCAGTAGTTGGTTGACTTAATGCGGATAGAGCTTCTATTTTTCTAGGATTGGGTTTAATTTCGCCATCTTTAATATAAAACCCGAGATACTCTATTCCTGTCTTGAAGAATGTGCACTTCTTTATATTGAATGAAAACCCGGCATCTGACAAGGCTTTAATAACAACTTTCAATCTTGTAATCGACTATTAACACATCATCAATATAGACAATTGCATACGAGTATGCCAAATCACCTAAGGCTCGTACAATCGCTCTTTGAAATACTGACGAAGCGTTTTTCAAACCGAATGGCATAGCAAGGAACTCATATTGGCCTTCTGGAGTTACGAAAGCTGTCTTCTCGATGGAATCAGTGTGAATCGGTATCTGATAAAATCCGCTGGCCATGTCCAAACTGCTAAAGTATTTACTACCACGTAATCTATCTATCTGATCTGCTATTAATGGCAATGGATATTTATCAGACACCGTATTCGCATTTAATTCGCGAATATCAATGCATAGTCTATCACTGCCATCTTTCTTTTTAACTAAAAGCATCGGACTAGCGAATGGAGAGCTACTTGGGCGGATGACATTGCTTTCAATCATTTGTTGAATTTTGTCCCTGACTATTAGTTTTTCTTCTGCACTTAGTCTATACGGACGTCTTTGTACAGTCTTATGTTCATCAATTAGACGAATATCTAATTTTCCTGTAGTTATACGCCTGTGTGGCATGCCAGTTATAAATCGATCTGAGAATTCATTTAAAATATTTCTTAATATTATCTTATCATTGTCAGCTAATTCCACATTATCGTTAAGCAGATTTTCTAAAATACTTATCGAAGTTTCATTACTCACTACATTGACAATTTGATTCCTATACATTGTTAATTTGTTAGCATCAATCATGACACCAAGACCTAGCTGCAATATTTCTCGACCAATTATAATATCGTACTTAAGGTAATTATCCTTTACTACATGAAATAGGACTTGTACATTAAATTCGGAAATATTTACAGTTGCCAATACTTGTAAGTTGCTTTTAACAATGTTGTCACCTATTCCTCTTAGCACTACCGTGTTATAAATCCTTTTTCCAGCCAGCTTGTTGCAAAGTTTCTCCTTGACCAAAGAGCATTCGGCACCCGAATCGAAGAAGAAGATAAAACTCTCACCCATTTGCTTCATAATACTAATTGGCTCCAACACTGCACACATGTCGACTCGCTTCTCGTTGTTGAAGTTGTTCGCCGAAGTCGTTCCCTTCACACATACAGATGCAATGTGACCAGGATTGCCACACTTGAAGCAAGTAACTGCTAACCTCTCTCGTCCAGCCAAAGGTTTGCCAGCATGATGATTTGGTTTTGCGACGTTTCTTTCTTCTTCCTTCTTCTTGCGGCACTCAAACGCTTTATGTCCTATTTTGCCGCAATAATGACATTTGATTTGCGCCGGCGCTTTAAACTTCTTCCTGTCCGGTCCTTGATCCAATCCAGAGTAGTCGCTCACTTTGCTGAATGCAAACGCCCTTAAGAGCTGCTGCAGTTCATTCCGAGTTTTTATGTTTGTAGTGAAAACGGAACTTTGCAGCCTGGGCTCGATTTGGGACGTGTGGGCCAACACTAATGAAACAGCTATCTCCTCTTGGCTCAATTCTTTCCACTTCGTCAGCAGTGACGTCACCAGCCTGCTGCCATATACTGACAAGGACTCGTTTGCACTCGGCCGTCCGTTGAGAATGTTGAGCAATACGGCAGACGGTGGCTCGATGCCTTCATAGCGGTGTAAAAACAAATCCTTAAATTCCAGCCACGACATTCCAGCGAAGCAAATTTGTGACAGCCATTGCGAAGAGTTTCCAAGCAGCGACTTGCTAAGCGCCATGACTAGTGCTCCGCCTTCCAGTGGACGCTCGGATAATATCATATCCACGGTTTTACACCACGCTGCGGCATCGGCTCCAGGCGCATCAGGATTAAACATTGGCAATGTCACCGAAATATTTTGCAAGGCTCCAGTCGATGTTGTTTGCACAGTTTTCAGCAACTCTAGAAAGTTTCGGTTTTGTGTCTCTAAAATCGCCTGCAACACACTGTCAGAATATTCTTGTGGCGATGGGGATCCCACTTCTGATGTCGGAGACAGGGGTCTCTTAGTCGCTTCGCGTGTTGATTTGTCCGTCATGACTTCCTTTTACACTTGGGTCTTTTTTTTAAGATGCGTAGCAAGTTGCAATTGTTCGTGTTGCCCGTTCGAAGGTTCTCGAAAGAATGAATCCTAAACACTCTACTGCTTTGCACAACCCTACGTTGCAACAACAATTGCGCCACACTCGGCTAAGGTGGGTTCCCACCTAGCCACGCTCTCGAAACCCTTAAACGGTCAAAGAAGGTCACACTTCCTTTTCTCAATACTTTATTTAAAATGACAGGTTTCTCTCAGTTAAATTTAACATTGATTTGTATTATTATCAATTCTCTCGACATATACTTTATAGGGTCGGAAAGGCTTCCTTCTACCTGTTACATACTTTTGCAAGAATATAATATACCCTTTTATTCTACGAGTAACGGGTATAATAAACCAGTGATATCGGCACTTACCGAAACAATTGTGCAAACTCATCATGAACTAGGGACGGGGACGCCTCGATTAGGCTGTCGATTGGCATATAACGGTAGTGCGATCGATGGGCACGAAGCAAAATGGAAACATCGTTCATGAGACATATCGCTGCCATCAGGTGGCAACGCCGCTCCATCGATATCGATTGCTGACGCTATCGATACCATGGGGTAGTCCCGATGGGTTATCGATAGCGGATAAATATCGGTGCCCAGTGGGGCCAGATGAAAGATCGTCGCGGGAAATTCAAACTGAGGGGCCGCTGGCCTATCGACAGCCGATGGTTATCGATGCTCAGTGGGGCCAGATCGAGGATCGGCGCGGTAATTTTTAAGATCGCTGGAAGAGGACGACCGGCGCCGTAGAAACTCACGGAGTTGAAAGCGTCGACCAGTGCCAAGTAATCTACAAGTAAAACACAGGTCAAGTCGTCGGGAGCCGCGCCGTGGGAGCCTACAAGGAGCAAGATCGCTACGAGACGTTCGGGATTGGATCATCAGGAAACTCCGAATTGAGACACAGGTAGCTGAGGTCCAGAGGGCATAAGACGGCAAAGTCAAGGCGAACTGTTCCTACTCCTGTTACGACTAAATCCTCGCATTACGCCTGGCGTGTCTCTCAGAGTCGAGCAGTGAAGTCCTGCGACAAGTGATCGTGAACTCGGGGCGAGAGCCATCTAAGCCCAGGGTGCCTTGTTTTAAACACTACTTTGGCGGGTCCCAGCGTCATCCCAGCCCGTCAAGTGGAAATCGAACAGGTCCTGGCGCGACCAGCCATTTGAAGGCGCTGTCCTAGAGAGAATAGGTTGGTTGACATTTTAAGGCGCTGTCCTAGAAAGAATAGGCCGGTTGTCATTTCAAGGCGCTGCACACTGGGGCGCCTAGAACAAAAATCCTGCCAAAATGGTTTTTTTTTTAAAGATTTTCCAAAATGTTGCAATGCAACTTTAAAAACAATTGAACTATCTATACAAAACAAATATAAAAAGTGATCTGTGATGAATGGGTTCCCACTACAGATTTTTAAAGTTGATTTTTCGAAATAGAATTTTTGCCAATAAGAAAACAAAGTATTTTTATAAATCTTTGAAATTTTTCTGAAAGCGCCTAAGGACCTAAGTTGTATATGTAATAATTGAAAAAAAATTTAAGTGCATAATTACTTCTTTTTTCAATTTTTTAAAAGTGGTCAAAAAAATTAAGTTTTTTTTTGATATTCTTGGACGTAAAGTAGTGTTACACCCTAGATCCCCGTTTAATTCTATTTTTTTTTTTAAAGTTTAGTTATTTAACTAGAAATTCTGAAAAACTAGCCTGCCCTTTTGTGTCTCATCTGAGAAAAGTTAGCAAGAAATGTTTATAATTTGAAATATTGTCAGCCCTGGTTCTTCCGCGCGCCATTACATTATGAAGATATTTAACTTATCTGAAGGTATTGATAAAGATAATAATAAATAAAAAAAAAAAAATAAATAAATAAATAAATAGATATGAAATAAATATCGATTTCTACCAGATTTTTTTTTTAAATATGCTATATTTCCTTGATCGATTCTACGACATCTATAAGATATCATTGATTGATTAAAAAAATGGTAAACATAGATTAAAATTGATAAATAATGACATAATCTCGATTTATGTGAACAAATATTGAAATAAAACCAAGATATTCCATTTTGTACTAAGCGTTTATATGGAAGCTATAAGGTAAAGTTGACCGATTTGAATAATTTTTTTTTTCAAAAATCAAGTTAAATTAAAAAAAATATTGGGAAACTATATACGAAATTTATTTATATTTTTTTTTCTTAAAAAAAACATTTTTTTTCTTAAAAATTTCCTACAACAAAAAAATTTCAGTGAAAAAAATCACCTTATAATGTTTTTTTATACCCTTGGAGAGGGTATTATAATTTTGGTCAGAAGTTTGTAACGCAGTGAAGGAGACGTTTCCGACCCCATAAAGTATATATATTCTTGATCAGGATCAATAGGGGAGTCGATATAGCCATGTCCGTCTGTCCGTCTGTCCGTCTGTCCGTCTGTTTCAATACCGTTTGCGAGCTCAGTTTAAAAGCTAGCGCCTTGAAACTTTCACAGTCGTCCTAAAACATGTGTACGCAGATCAAGTTTGAAAGCCGACCCGATCGGACGTCTATATCCTATAGCTCCCATAGGAACAATCGGATATAGCTTTCACAAAATGAAGATATTTCGCTCAGTGTAAGAGCTATTGACAAGAATCTTTCTAAATCTTATTATTTTACGCATACCTTGATCAGGGTAAAAGCGCGTGCCGATCAGACGTCTATATCTTATAGCTCCCATAGGAACAATAGGGTGAAATCGGTCAAAATTTGTCGTTTTTCAGGATATTTCGCGCAGAATATAAGCTATTCCCATGAAACTTTCCAAATCGTATTTTTTTGTGCGTACCTTGATCAGGGTAAAAGCGCGTGCCGATCGAACGTCTATATCTTATAGCTCCCATAGGAACAATAGGGTGAAATCTGCAAGGGTATTAAAACTTCGGCTTGCCGAAGTTAGCTTCCGTCCTCGTTTACATATATAATTGCCTTTAACAATACCCTATTTAAAGATAATCGCTATAGGGCTCCATTGATTTAAGGCAGACTTTTGGCATTTTGGCCCCACTGTGCGCTGTCCTAGAGAGAGCCAGCAGTTCTACGAGCCCGGGACCGGCGTGTGTCCGAACCCCGTGTACCAGAAGCCGTGCTACGTCCAACCTCTTAACCAGCACATCCAGGAGTAGAGCAACGGACATCGAGCTACGCGAAAACGTCACGGTCAACAAGCAAGAGGGTGAGGCCAGGGTGGAACGTTCGTTTACACCAGGCGTAAAAGCAAGGGGAAGCACTAGGCAGATTCCAGGTGTTATCTAGACTGTTAGCGCGATCCGAGCAAGAGCCTAGTGGGACCATCCGGGACAGAGCCAGGGACAGGTGGTTGTGTGTCTATAGGCGCTGTCCTGTAGAACGCAGCACCTGTTCACCCTAGTCTGAGAACGGTAGCGCTTCCCTAAGCCCACACGGCCGATCTCCTTCTTAGTCCGAGGCGCTACGAGTAGTCATCGAGCCCGCGCAGCAGAGACGAGCATCGCCAGGCATCTACACGGAGCTGCAGGGAGCTGCAGGACCGGAGCACGAAGTCAACGAGGCAAGCAAACCACCGAGAGACGCAACAAAGTGCAGAGACGAGCATCACCAGGAGACACCGAGGCCCACGAGCGGCGATACCAAGGCCAATTGCGCCATTATACCCGCTGTAATCACACCCGCAATAAACCCATTTCGAACCCGTGAATTCTGTGCTTTCTCACTGATCTACTGGGCGGTCACGTTTATATAAATTTGGTGGGATGAACACACAACTTCTCTGAGCTAGCCACACGAATCTCGTAGCGAGCAGACACACACAGACACATCAGTACGTTACAGTGTGTTTCTGTATCTGTGTTCATCAATACCTATCGAAATGTAGAAGAAATTTTTCAAATGGGACCATTCGTTAAAAAGTTGTGCTCGATCAAAGTTTTATATATCCATCTCCCTCGCACTCCCTTTAGCTCAGTAACGGGTATCTGATGGTCGGGGCACCCGACTATAGCTTTCTCTCTTGTTTTAACTAAAAACGGTTAATTTAAACGAGGACGGAAGCTAACTTCGGCAAGCCGAAGTTTTAATACCCTTGCAGATTTCACCCTATTGTTCCTATGGGAGCTATAAGATATAGACGTTCGATCGGCACGCGCTTTTACCCTGATCAAGGTACGCACAAAAAAATACGATTTCGAAAGTTTCATGGGAATAGCTTATATTCTGCGCAAAATATCCTGAAAAACGACAATTTTTGACCGATTTCACCCTATTGTTCCTATGGGAGCTATATAGACGTCCGATCGGCACGCGCTTTTACCCTGATCAAGGTATGCGTAAAATAATAAGATTTAGAAAGCTTCTTGTCAATAGCTCTTACACTGAGCGAAATATCTTCATTTTGTGAAAGCTATATCCGATTGTTCCTATGGGAGCTATAGGATATAGACGTCCGATCGGGTCGGCTTTCAAACTTGATCTGCGTACACATGTTTTAGGACGACTGTGAACGTTTCAAGGCGCTAGCTTTTAAACTGAGCTCGCAAACGGTATTGAAACTGACGGACAGACGGACATGGCTATATCGACTCACCTATTGATCCTGATCAAGAATATATATACTTTATGGGGTCGGAAACGTCTGCTTCACTGCGTTACAAACTTCTGACCAAAATTATAATACCCTCTGCAAGGGTATAAAAAATGTAAAACGCCAATACCCATATCTCAGCGAACAATAATATTTTAATAGCAGGATCAGGGTCAATCATACGCTTTATGATCCTTTACGGCGTTTTAAAGGACTTGCACTGTGCAAAAATGCAAGGCACATGGCCCGACCCATTGGTTTGAGAGGCCAGGGAAGCGAAAGGATCAAGCAAAACGATAATGTCAACCCTTAGGTCTTATCAGCACAGATCGAAGTTTAGGATAGAAAGGATTTTTGCAAGGATATTCAACCAACGGCCTTTTTAAAGGCCTGCACATGCTAACAACAATTTTTTTTTAGATTTTGGTAACGGTTTTACTGTCGAAATTTTTATTAAAAATGTTTTTATTTTCAAAATGCAAAAACCCGATCAGCAAACTATTTATTAGTTTTTAAACGTTGAATTATTGACAAACTGTGGATTTGTAATAAACATTAATTCGCTTCGCTCCGTACACACACACGCAAAAAAATGCTTATTTTACACACACAACCCCTTATTATGTGCGTGTGTGTGTATTGCAGCTCCAAGCGGGAAAATTCTACTATAAATATGTTATTTTCATTAGGTTTCTCCATACACGCGGAAGGGACAAAACCTCAATTACACCTTACATTTCTTCCATCTCTGATTTCAAAATACAAGGGGGTGACACAAAAATGTAAGGGGTAAATGAGGTTTCTATGTGGATCTCTGACAGTAGAGTGCAGTAACAAATCCACTGGTTTTTCCCCTTCCCGCATTATGGGTTTTCCACGCGTACTCAGTTATGGTTTTCCTCTACTTGTAATATCTGCTTTTCTATAAAAATACATTTTTTCATGAAATATTTGTATGTATTTAATAATAATATTTACAGTAGAAGCATTGGAATTAAAAATTGTTAATGACTGAAGCATTCCAGGTTTTCGCTTGGCCGAATGCAGGTCTTAGGTATCCATATCTTGTAAGGCTGTCTTCTGAAAATATCAAAAATAATTAAGATATGAATGTAAGACTAGGAATAATAATCAGAGTACTTACTATTATTACATCTCCGTACAAAATTAAGGGATCTCTCCAGAAATTATGCCATGGCCGATCATTTACCATCTGATCAGTTGTTTTATGTCGGGTATCTACAACAAAAACTATGAGAGGAAAAAATCAAATATGGCGAATGCAGGCGTAACAGTTCTGGTCCCAAGATGTCTCAATCGGTCTGGCTGAAACAAATGTCTTATTTTAATTAAGTTAAACAACTAAGTTAGTACTGAAGTATTATTTATACAACCATTAAATAAACACCGAACACCATTTACCACTGGTGAAGATTAAAAACATTTTAAGTGACACTGAAATGCAGAATTTGTGTTGAAAATGGCATCTGGAGGTGAATTTATTTATTAATAGCAAAAATATCTTTGGTTCTAACCTCTGTAACGCTGAAACGACAACAGGTTTTTTATCACTCACCTTTTTTATACCCTTGCAGAGGGTATTATAATTTTGGTCAGATGTTTGTAACGCAGTGAAGGAGACGTTTCCGACCCCATAAAGTATATATATTCTTGATCAGGATCAATAGGGGAGTCGATATAGCCATGTCCGTCTGTCCGTCTGTCCGTCTGTCCGTCTGTCCGTCTGACCGTCTGTCCGTCTGTTTCAATACCGTTTGCGAGCTCAGTTTAAAAGCTAGCGCCTTGAAACTTTCACAGTCGTCCTAAAACATGTGTACGCAGATCAAGTTTAAAAACCGACCCGATCGGACGTCTATATCCTATAGCTCCCATAGGAACAATCGGATATAGCTTTCACAAAATGAAGATATTTCGCTCAGTGTAAGAGCTATTGACAAGAATCTTTCTAAATCTTATTATTTTACGCATACCTTGATCAGGGTAAAAGCGCGTGCCGATCGGACGTCTATATCTTATAGCTCCCATAGGAACAATAGGGTGAAATCGGTCAAAATTTGTCGTTTTTCAGGATATTTCGCGCAGAATATAAGCTATTCCCATGAAACTTTCCAAATCGTATTTTTTTGTGCGTACCTTGATCAGGGTAAAAGCGCGTGCCGATCGAACGTCTATATCTTATAGCTCCCATAGGAACAATAGGGTGAAATCTGCAAGGGTATTAAAACTTCGGCTTGCCGAAGTTAGCTTCCGTCCTCGTTATACCCGTTACTCGTAGAGTAAAAGGGTATATTGTATTCGTGCAAAAGTATGTAACAGGGAGAAGGAAGCTTTTCCGACCCTATAAAGTATATATATTCTTGATCAGGATCACTAGCCGAGTCGAACTAGCCATGTCCGTCTGTCCGTCTGTCCGTTAATCTCTCTCCCACTCCCTTTAGCTGAGTAACGGGTATCTAATAGTCGAAGTATTCGACTATAGCGTTCTCTCTTGTTTTTATTTAGATTTAAATTAAAAGTTTTTACTTTTTTCACGAATTTTTGTATTTAATAATACCAACATTCTGAGAAAAGACAAAAATTGGACATAATTTTGTTGTAGCTTAAGGTCATACTTTGGCCGCAAATAAATATTTCGTTTAAACGATATTTTTTAGGGACCGTAATCATTAAAGGTTTCATATATTATAGGCATATTAGGTATTTTTCGCCAATTAAATTTCATGTTAAGTGTTATCAATACTACCAACACGAATTTTTATTTTTTAACAACATCTAAAAATGGTTTTTGATCTAACGATCAAATTATTTTATTTCTTAGAAAATTTTTAAAAATGTAAAAAAAACAATAATTGATTTCTATGTAAGTTAATGGCAATTCTTTAAAAATTTGATCAAACAATTTGATCGTCCAACCGTCGTTTTTACTCTACAATTTTTTTTAGTTTCATCATCTCAATTATTATTAAGTTTTGTATTATTTCTTTAATATTTATGAATATTTTACGATATAGCCATGTCCGTCTGTCCGTCCAGATATCGGAAACTATAAAAGCTAGAATGTTGGGATTACCCACACATATTCTTGGGCTTCCTACGCAGTGCAAGCTTGTTTTAGCCGAGGGCCACGATCCCTCTAACCCGAACAATCGCCTTAAACGATTTTAAAATGTGTCTAACGGCCACAGCTTTAAAAATTTCGAAAAAATTCAGGTTTATTGTGTTTAGAAATATATATTGAAATGTAGAAGAAATTTTTCGTTAAAAAGTTGCGTGCGATCAAAGTTTTATATCTCCATCTTCCTCGCACTGCTTTAAGTAACGGGTATCTGATAGTCGGGGCGTCCGACTATAGCGTTCATATATATATATATTATATGTATATTATATGTCTACGTATTTTAAAAATACTAACAAATAAATATAAATGTGAGAACAAGGCTTTTGGTGTAAATCATAGGATTCTGGAATATTAAAAGATGCTGATTTTTTTGTTGAAAAATATTATAGTCGGGTTGACTGGGCAGCTCAGCGGGAAAGTCAGAAGTTGGTTTTTAGAGTATAGGAAATCCTATTCCTTTTAGCTGGCTGTGGTGAGGGAATAGATAATTTTGGAGCGCTAAATGTGGTGGGTTTCTGAATAGCATCAATATCTGGCCTATGGCCCTGCGGCCGTTGAAATTTTTTTGTCAGGCTATATTAAAAACAAGAGAGAACGCTATAGTCGGGTGCCCCGACTATCAGATACCCGTTACTCAGTTAAAGGGAGTGGGAGGGAGATGGATATATAAAACTATGATCGAGCAAAAATTTTTAACGGATGGTCCGATTTGAAAAATTTCTTCTACATTTCGATAGGTATTGATAAACACAATAAAACTACATTTTACTTTTCCAAAATCTTTAATGGTGTGGGCGCCAGACACAGAAACACACACACATAAAGTCGTTTAAGGCGATTGTGGGCGTTAGAGGGTGCGTGGCTATCGGCTGAAAAAAACTTGCGCTGCGTAGGAAGCCCAAGAATATGGGTGGGTAATCCCAAATTTCTAGCTTTTGTAGTTTCCGAGATCTCAGCGTTCATACAGACGGACAGACAGACGGACATGGCTAGATCGACTCGGCTAGTGACCCTGATCAAGAATATATATAAGATAACACGGTCACCCAGCAACAGAAAAGTGGCCAGGCTGATCCCGCATAACCGGATGGGAATAATGCAAGGCCAGCTTCACCTGCGGATATTGCACAGCAACGGTGCTATGGTCAGCATATTCAGCGGGCAATGCACTGCGACGGAAGCAGCCCACAATCGGCGGGCAATGCACTGCTACGCAAGCAGCGGCTGCCCAACTCCATGCACGAGGCGCCGGGTCAGCAGTTTCAGAGCATAGGTCTAGCTTACATTTTAAGAATTTATGTACTTAGTAGTCAGTCGAATTTAGGAAATAAATCGTGACGGACATCGCCTCGCGAAACCAAAGTCTTCTCATTTTAATTGGCACCCAACGCGTTCGTACGACCCTCGATCCGTCGTTCAGTTAAAATCATAAAACGCGTTCGTAAGACCCTCAATAAGCCGTTCAGTAGAAAAAAAATACAACTTAAAACGCGTTAGTAAGACCCTCGATACGTCGTACAGTTTAAAAACCCTTTTTTTTTTAAAAACGCAATCAGTTTAAAAAAAAATAAAAAATAAAGAAAACAGTACCAGCAAACCCCAAACCAACAGCAGCAGCATCAGCATTACAAAAAAATAACATTATACGCCAACGTCGCCATACCAGGAACTGGCAAAAACAACAAGAAGAAAAAACTACAACAAGCAGCAGCGGCAGTCACAACATTTTAATTTAAAACGAGGACGGAAGCTAACTTCGGCAAGCCGAAGTTTTAATACCCTTGCAGATTTCACCCTATTGTTCCTATGGGAGCTATAAGATATAGACGTTCGATCGGCACGCGCTTTTACCCTGATCAAGGTACGCACAAAAAAATACGATTTGGAAAGTTTCATGGGAATAGCTTATATTCTGCGCGAAATATCCTGAAAAACGACAAATTTTGACCGATTTCACCCTATTGTTCCTATGGGAGCTATAAGATATAGACGTCCGATCGGCACGCGCTTTTACCCTGATCAAGGTATGCGTAAAATAATAAGATTTAGAAAGATTCTTGTCAATAGCTCTTACACTGAGCGAAATATCTTCATTTTGTGAAAGCTATATCCGATTGTTCCTATGGGAGCTATAGGATTAAGACGTCCGATCGGGTCGGCTTTCAAACTTGATCTGCGTACACATGTTTTAGGACGACTGTGAAAGTTTCAAGGCGCTAGCTTTTAAACTGAGCTCGCAAACGGTATTGAAACAGACGGACAGACGGTCAGACGGTCAGACGGACAGACGGACATGGCTATATCGACTCCCCTATTGATCCTGATCAAGAATATATATACTTTATGGGGTCGGAAACGTCTCCTTCACTGCGTTACAAACTTCTGACCAAAATTATAATACCCTCTGCAAGGGTATAAAAATTAAAATTAAGACCATGTAAGTGGAGTGGTCATTGATATTTTTTCTCGACTATTCTTACCCGAAATATTAAAAAAAAAGTGATTCAGAAACTTAAAAATAAAACAATAATCTTTATAACATATTCCAAGAGTCTCAGACAAAATAAAAAAGCGCAAGCTCAGACAAAAATTCGTAAAATTTTCGAGAAAGAAATTAAATACAAAAAAAAACGAAAATCTTTGTTCTTTGTGTTTAAGAAAACATATGAGTGATAGTCAATTAGATGATTTGTTAAACGAATTCCGAAAACTTAGAAGTGCGGAGGATTTGCAGGAAAATCCAAACAGTTAAGGTATGGCAATGACCAACGAACAGTTAAAAGCCATTGTAGAAGGCGCAGTTGCAAGCGCACTCGGAACACAGGAAAGAAGTTTTGAACAAAAATTACTAGACGTTCAGAAGCGCTTAGGTGGTGTAAATATCAGCACACCAGAAGTAGAAACTTATAAAGATGCCGAAATCAGAATAAGTGTTTCGTGTAGTGAGACCTTAGATATTATGAAGTCCCTGCCGGACTTTGAGGGTAAAAAGGAGACGTACGTTTCATGGAGAAAAGCGGCCCACACAGCATATAAAGTGTACGAAAAATACGACGGCAGTTCCAAACACTACCAAGCACTAGGAATACTAAGAAATAAAATAAAAGGTTCAGCCTCTGAACTTCAAAGCCATAATAAACCGGCTAGACTTTACATACGCAGACTAACGACCGGTATACTTAATAGAACAGGAGATGTCAACGCTTCGCCAGGGAAACATGTCTCTCTTGCAATACTATAACGAGGTAGAGAAAAAGCTGACTCTGCTTATAAACAAGACAATTATGACCTACAAAAATACCGTAGCAGCGACAATGAACGAAAAATACAGAGCAGATGCGCTTCGAGTATTTATTTCGGGAACAAAAAAATCGATAAGCGATGTTCTTTTTTCGGCTAGACCATCCGATCTTCCTTCCGCTCTAGCCTTAGCACAAGAAGTAGAGGCTAAGCACGAGCAATATATGTTCGCAAGTAGTTTCGCCCGTAGCACGGAGGAAAACTTCCATAGGTCCGAACAGAGACAACAGGACAGAGAAAAAATACAATAACAGATTCTAGATCTAACCTGGAGGGTAAAAACCCCCATTTTAATAAAAGACCAAGACAGCCACTCAGACAGGATCCAGTCCAGCCAATGGATGTTGTTGGTTTATCTCGTTCTAGACAATCAACTCAAAATCAACAGAGTAGTCTGTTTCATAGACAAACCCAAAACAATCAGTGGCAGACCAATCAACAAAATGTTCAACCCAACACTTACAGTAGCCATGGACCAGCACATAAAAGACCTACTAATAGTAGTGCGAGATACACAGGACCGAAACACAAAATAATATACCATTTAGCGTTGGACAATGACCAATCTAACGAAAACGATGACGAATACCCTACAACAGCCAAGAAGGAAGTAGAAGACATGATGATGACCTCGTAGAATATGACGAAATAAATTTTTAAGGCATAACTCCCTGCTTCCGTTCATAGAAAGGTATATCGCAGGGTGAAAAATCAAATTTTTGATAGACACGGGAGCTTCCAAAAATTATATCAAACCTATGAAAGAATTAAAAAACGATATTTTCGTTAATAAGCCATTTTCCGTAAAATCAATCCAAGGGTACAACACTATAAACAAAACAAGAGAGAACGCTATAGTCGAGTACTTCGACTATTAGATACCCGTTACTCAGCTAAAGGGAGTGGGAGAGAGATTAATATATGCACGCGTCAAAGCTACTAGCGCCATCTAGTGGCTGTTTCATTTTTTGCTCATAACTTTTTAATGGATTGTCCGATTTGAAACATTTGTTCTACAATTCGATAGGTATTGATAAACAGAATAAAACTGCATTTTTACTTTTCCAAAATCTTTAAAGTTGTGGGCGCCAGACACCTTTCAAAAAATGGTGTAGGGCGATTGTGGGCGTTAGAGGGGGCGTGGCACCTGTTTGAAACAAACTTGCGCTGCGTAGGAACTCCAAGAATCTGCATGCAAAATGCCAATCCTCTAGCTTTTGTAGTTTCCGAGATCTCAGCGTTCATACAGACGGACAGACAGACGGACAGGCGGACATGGCTAGTTCGACTCGGCTAAAGATCCTGATCAAGAATATATATACTTTATAGGGTCGGAAAAGCTTCCTTCTCCCTGTTACATACTTTTGCACGAATACAATATACCCTTTTACTCTACGAGTAACGGGTATAACGAGGACGGAAGCTAACTTCGGCTAGCCGAAGTTTTAATACCCTTGCAGATTTCACCCTATTGTTCCTATGGGAGCTATAAGATATAGACGTTCGATCGGCACGCGCTTTTACCCTGATCAAGGTATGCGTAAAATAATAAGATTTAGAAAGATTCTTGTCAATAACTCTTACACTGAGCGAAATATCTTCATTTTGTGAAAGCTATATCCGATTGTTCCTATGGGAGCTATAGGATATAGACGTCCGATCGGGTCAGCTTTCAAACTGCGTACACATGTTTGAGGACGACTGTGAAAGTTTCAAGGCGCTAGCTTTTAAACTGAGCTCGCAAACGGTATTGAAACAGACGGACAGACGGACAGACGGTCAGACGGACAGACGGACAGACGGACATGGCTATATCGACTCCCCTATTGATCCTGATCAAGAATATATATACTTTATGGGGTCGGAAACGTCTCCTTCACTGCGTTACAAACTTCTGACCAAAATTATAATACCCTCTGCAAGGGTATAAAAAGCATCTTAAACCTATTTAACACAACTACAACAATCTTCATATTACCAAACTTAACAACGTTTGACGGAATAATTGGATAATTGGAAATATTCCTGGCCAATTTAGGCAAGGCAAAGTACTTTACCACTTTAGATTTGAAGTCTGGTTTTCACCAGATACTACTCGTCGAAAATGACATGGAAAAAACGGCCTTCTCAGTAGGAAATACGAATTTTGTAGACTTTCTTTTGGATTGAAGAATGCACCCAGCATTTTTCAGAGAGGCATTAGAGAACAAATAGGGAAATCATGCTATGTCTACGTCGATGACGTAATTATTTTTTCGGAAAATATGCACGAACATGTGAAACACATAGCATGGGTATTGGACAAACTATATGAGGCCAATATGAGGGTTGCGCGTGAGAAATCTAATTTTTTTAAAGAAAGCGTAGAGTATTTAGGTTTCGTAGTTTCACGAGGAGGAATAAGAACATGCCCAAACAAAGTAGATGCAATTCGTAACTACGAGCAACCAACCACACTATTTAAGGTCAGATCATTCCTTGGATTGGCAAGTTACTATAGGTGTTTTATTAAAGACTTCGCGTCTATTGCAAAACCTATAAGTGACATCCTAAAAGGTGATAACGCAAAGTGGGTGCTGGACAATCACAGAAAATACCAGTTAACTTTGATCAAAATCAGCGCCAGGCATTCAAGAAGCTTAAGAATGTTCTCGCGTCCGAAAATGTAATGTTATTATACCCAAATTACAAAAGTGCGTTCGAGCCTTAGGAACTACTTATATGCAGTCAAAAATTTGAACATTTATACTGACCATCAACCAATTACTTTCGCCGTCTCAGATCGCAATCCAAACGCCAAAATTAAGCGGTGGAAAACTTTTATTGACGAGCACAACGCCCAAATTTTTTACAAGCCAGGGAAGGTGAATTACGTCGCTGTCGCGCTGTCCCGACAGCATATCCACTCACTGGAAGAGGTTGCACAGTCAGATATTGCCACAATACATAGCGAGTTGTCACTCACCTACTCTATCGAAAAAACAGACAAGCCGGTCAACTGCTTTCGGAACCAAATAATAATAGAAGAAAGCGGAACTGCCTCAGTTAGAACGGTGATTATGTTCGGTGAAAAGACTCGACATCTGTTGTCGACGCTTAAAAATCGAAAGAGGTATTAAAGACACGGTTGAATTAATACTTCTCGCGACTATAGAGTACAACAAAAGCATCCATTCAGTAACGAAAAAGAGACCCATCGACGTAATACACTCGTACCCATAGAGCTTAACACAGAAATTAGGGATAAAGTTTTAAATGCACAAAATAGTCAACTAGAAAGTTTAAATAAAACAAGACAGGATAGAAACTTTCAGGTAGGAGACAGAGTCCTTGTAAAATCTAATAAGCGATTGGGGAATAAACTTTCAGATTTGTATTCTGAAGAAATTGTAGAAGCAGACTTGGGGACCACAGTCTTAATAAAAGGGAGGGTGGTCCATAAGGATAATTTGAGGTAAACTAAATAAATCCTATTTTCTTTTTTCTCCAACACGCTAGGGTTTGGACAATATTACTTCTCGCCGTATCCATAACAGGTAAAACAAGAGAGAACGCTATAGTCGGGTGCCCCGACTATCAGATACCCGTTACTCAGCTAAGAGAGTGCGAGGGAGATAGATATATAAAATCTTTGATCGGGCATAACTTTTTAACGAATGGTCCGATTTGAAAAATTTCTTCTACATTTCGATAGGTATTGATAGTCACAATAAAACTGCATTTTTAGTTTTCCAAAATCTTTAATGGTGTAGGCGCCAGACACCTTTCAAAAATGGTGTAGGGCGATTGAGGGCGTTAGAAGGGGCGTGGCACCATTTTGAAATAAACTTGCGCTGCGTAGGAACTCCAAGAATATGCATGCAAAATGCCAATCCTCTAGCTTTTATAGTTTCCGAGATCTCAGCGTTCATACGGACGGACAGACGGACAGACGGACAGACGGACATGGCTAGTTCGACTCGGCTAGTGATCCTGATCAAGAATATATATACTTTATAGGGTCGGAAAAGCTTCCTTCTCCCTGTTACATACTTTTGCACGAATACAATATACCCTTTTACTCTACGAGTAACGGGTATAATTACCGACTACACGACGTCAAGTTACATACCGATTATAGACGGGGATGTAACTATTTGGAAAGAATTCCAGTATATTAAGCATTCAAGTAACTTAACCCTGTTTTCGGAAATAGTAACGGAAACAGAGGAAATGAGAAATCATTTTCCCCAGTCTCATATGAGACAAATATTAGATTCAGACTTAAGACACATTAGGACTCTTATAGGTACAGTAAACATTCACCATAGACATGCAAGAAGCATCAATATATTATGTACCGCTTTAAAAATTGTAGCCGGTACTCCGGATTTTGATGACTTCGAGAACGTAAAATTTACACAGAAAGAGCTTATTGAATCCGAAAACAGACAAATAAATATAAACACAAAGACCCAAGAGCAAATTAATAGCCTAACAAACGCGGTAAACATTTTGGTAAAAAACGCAAAAACAAAACAAATAAATACAGAAAATTTATATGAAAATTTACTATCAAGAAATAGAATAATTATTTCTGAGCTCGAAGCTTTGATGCTGTTAGAAAATTGGAATAATTAACCCCGCGATTTTAGACTCAAAACGATTTACAAAACTTAGTCAATGAACATTCCACAAATATTACTGTTGACCTAATGGAAGTCGCTCAAATTAAAGTTTTATTAGATAATAACTTTTTACACTTTATATTAAAATATCCTAAGTCATACATAGCATGTAAAAAAATTATCTTGCACCCTGTTGAACACAACGGCACTATTCTTAATTTTGCCGAAGGCGATATTATAGCTGACTGCGATAACAAAATTTTGCCGATTGGAAACTGCACCTCTGTCCTTACAACAACATTCTGCAGAGAATTGCCCTACACAACGTGCGCACAACATCTGCACTCAGGGGGCAACGCACACTGTTCGACTCGCACGAGCCACCTCGAGCCGCTAACAATCATCGATGACGGCGTTATTATTCTCAACGACGGAACGGCTACGATCAACGGACAACTTGTAACCGGAACATTTCTCGTTACATTCGACAAAGAAGCTAAAGTAAACAACACCATTTATCGCAACCTAAAGAGCTACGTAAAGAAATACCCAGCACCAGCTTGGTATTGAGCTTACCATACCTGCAAAAATTATATATGAAAAACTTGCGATACATTGCCGAAATGGAAAAGGGACTGGTAAAACGGCCCTAGTATCTGGACTGGCCGCGATCGCTTTTTTGGCCATCTGCTTTACTATCTCCAAGCTCTATCAGAGACGCCAGCGGGTCCGTCGCCAGCATGATCTTCAAGTTATTATCGACGGTTTCAAAAAGTCCGAGGACGTCCTTCATCTAAGCAAGGGAGGAGTTAACATGGTCACCCAGCAACAGAAAAGTTGCCAGGTCGATCCCGCATAACCGGATGGGAATAATGCAAGGCCAGCGTCACCTGCGGATATTGCACAGCGACGGTGCTATGGTCAGCATATTCAGCGGGCAATGCACTGCGACGGAAGCAGCCCACAATCGGCGGGCAATGCACTGCAACGCAAGCAGCGGCTGCCCAACTCCATGCACGCGAAACCAAAGTCTTCTCATTTTAAATTATACTTTATAGGGTCGGAAACGCTTCCTTCTACCTGTTATGAAACCAAGTTTATTCTGCATAGAAATTATGTAGAAACTGTCTGAACCTAACTTACAAACAATATCTCAAAAACTCTGATTGTGGCACTCTATCAAAGTCAAAAATTATTTTTTGTCATATTTATACCCTTGCAGGTGTTTTATAATTTTAGTCAGATGTTTGCAACGCAGTGAAGGAGCCGTCTCCGCTATCGCGATAAAACTTTCCCAAAAGTTTTCTTTCTATTGCAGGTAGAACATATGTCGAAACCACTATATTTTATGGCTCCCATAGGAATAATTTCAAAAAAAATATAAAATTACATTGTAACTTTGTAGGAAGTAGGCGTTTTAGTTTTTGACAATTTAATATTAACATATTTAATAGGCAATAATATATTTGGAATCCCAGGAACATTACCGATCGAGTAAGGACTAAACTTTGGGTACTTATTATAACTGCAACGGTATATAAACTTCGGCTAGCCAAAGATAACTTCCTTTCTAGTTCTTTTGTTGTTTTTGCCTAACCAAAAATTCTTAAACTTAAAAATTTCTACATAAAGTAGGTTTAAACAGTGGGCAATTTTATGACAAACATTTCTGTAAAAGCAGCATGATGATCGGAGAATTACTTTTTCAGATACACGATCCGCAGCTGAGGAAAACATGGTTTCGAGAAAAACGCATTTAAAGTAATGAAGTATATCTACTGCACAAGGAAGGTGGGTGCCGTCATCCTGGTATAAGTTCTTTGTGAAACTTTCATGATACCTTCTTCAAGAGTTATTCTACCAATTTAAGAAATAAAAAAATTTTGAAATTTTTTTTTTGGGTTTATGTATCTTTTTTTCTAATTTATAGAAAACGTAAAAAAGATATTACTTGTTGTTATCTAATAATTTAAATTTAATAATAGCTATTGTAACCTTAATAACACTGTGCAGCATTTTTAGTGCTTTTTAAATTTACCTAGATGGATGCTATATTTTTGGATTCGTTACGAATTCCCAAGTTAAACTGCGTTTTCCAAAAAGTTCCCCGACGCAAGGATTCTTAGCAAAAGGACCTCAATGTTCGAAAAATGCTGAAATTGACCAACTTTCCAGAGATCTCAGTAGCAAACGGATGGATGGTTTGATTCGATGTTAAAGTTTTTTAAAAGATACTCTCTTTATCTTTCAAACCCCTTACTTAGAATAATTTTAGGATTTTTTTAAGGCAGAAACCAATTCTAGAAAACATAGTCAAAAAACATAAAAGTATACAGCTGCGGTCAAAATAGTAGTAGTGTTGCATTTAAAAATAATAGGCAAGATGGTCTTCTCGGGTATAGCCGGCACGTATTTTATTTCTCCGGCTTCCTGGCTCGTCGGCAACTGGTGGGGTTGTTATAATGGTGCTACACCGCGAGGCCTACAATCTTATTATTAAAATATAACGTGCAAATACGAACCAAAAAAAATGCTAAACCGGACGGAGAACAAGTTACACGTATGACATCAAAGAAGGACATGCAAAGAAAATTGGGATATCGGATAGGGTCCTGCTGATCTCATTGCAGCCCCCTTTGCCCACCCAACCTTGGCAATGAAGTTCCACTTCATACTCGCTCATGACCCCTTTTGTTTTCTGGGTTAGGGGTTAATTAGCGGGGATCAAAAAATAGTTATTTATGCAAACATTATAATAATTTATTACTGACTAAAAATTACAATATACAATTTCAAAGATTACTTCGGGTTTTTACAAAATTGTTATTTCGAATAATGTATGTATTAATTAAAAGTTTTTTTTTCCACACTCGCACCGATACGCGCACCGAGGCCCTTGGGACACTTTTTTTTTTTTAACTAGCCAAAATTAAAATTTAAAACAGACAATTTCTTACATAACTACCCACTTATCTAATTTCCCATTCCCACTCTCCGCTGTTCGGTCAATGCTCTTTTCCGTATGCTTCTGAGCTATGCTTTTTCTCCCTCTAACACATACTCTTAGGGGGAGCCACTCTCTCACTGGTTTAAGTCCTGGCTACTTACCTCTCTCGGTTCGCTCACTGATCTCACTGGTCTTCTGTTATAGGCATGGAATATTTTCCAACGCCGAAAATTAACGCCTATTTGAATTTTAAACCGCAAATGGACAACTGGCGGAAACGAATGGGCATTTTCCGGGGCTTTTGGGCTTTTTCCCGGATTTAGAACTCCTTAGGATTACGTAATTTGGAGGAGGGGTCTTAAATAGGGGTTAGGGACGATCACTGGCACTGCATTACATTTCACAGGGTATTCACTTTTCTGCTAAGCCTCAAACTCCCTCACTACATCCTCATAGACCTTTGTGGTCTCCCAATATCCCAACGGCCTTTAGCGCGCGCGAGGAAACCGAATAAACCGGGCTTAAATTAGCAGCGCTCTAACGTCGTCGTCCCAGCTGCTCGCGATGTCGAAAACTGGGTCTTCTTCTTCTCTTGAGCTCGTAGCACCGCTGCTCTATTTCGCTTTGACTTCTGGCTTTTTCCCCGCTTGATTTTGGTTAGCTTCTGGCGTAGATTCTTCGTTCTTTCGTCTCCAGGTATCTGGACGCCGAAACCTAATCCAAAATTATCTTTCAGACACCTGTGGAATACCTAGATTTTTGCGTAAACTCACCAAGTGGATTTGGCACAGAAAATTTAATTAATTTTGTTTGTAACTTTATTTGGTTTGTTTGGTCTTTGGCCGTAGGTTTTTCTTTATATGGGTTTTTTTCCCGATTTTCCCTTTTGGGGACACCCGCGAAAACTTACGTGATGATCCACCTGACTTTAAGGTTGGAGTTCACTGCAAAACGAGTTGTAATAATTACTCCGAACCTACGACCTTCTCGAACCTCGCCCTCCAGCTAGCACGAAACCCGACTTTCCCTTTTCCTTTTCCCAGCTACTTGACACTATTCCATGTTATCTTCGTTTCCTTTGACCTTATCTATATTCTGTAAGGGTTTAACAGAGCTGTTAAACAGATGCTCACTGACACCGTCTCAATCACATTTGGAGACTGCAAACCACTGTATCTTACAGATAAGGTCTAACGGACTTTAGGTCTTAGCTTAGTTCTAAGGGTATTTTAGGGGTAGCTACAAGATTCATTACAGTTTCTATGCGAACTAGTCTCTCAGTTTTAAAGTTATCGCGATGAAACTTTCCCAAAAGTCCAATTTCTATTGCAGGTAGTACATAGCTTCCATATAAACGCTTAGTACAGAAGGGAATATCTCGGTTTTATTTCAATATTTTTTCACATAAATCGAGATTAGGTCATTACTTATCAATTTAACTCTATACTTACCATTTTTTTTAATCGATCAATGATATCTTATAGGTGTCATAGAATCAATCAAGGAAATACAGCATATTTTCAAAAAAAATCTGGTAGAAATCGGTATTTATTTCAAACCTAATTTTTTCAGAATTTGTAGTTAAATATCTAAACTTTTTTTAAAAAAGAATTAATCGGGGATCTAGGGTGTAAAGTGTTACACAAATTTTTAAAGTTGATTTTTCAAAATAGAATTTCAGCCAATAAAAAAAAAAAAATTTAAAAATCTTTGAAATTTTTCTGAAAGCGCCTAAGGGTCTAAGTTGTATATGTAACAATTGAAATTTTAAGAGCAACCAAGTCTTAGAATATTGCAAAAAAAAAAATATTAAATGCATAATTACTGTAGGATTTCTACCGAAATCTGTTTTAGGTGAAAGGTTTTTTTTTGCGTGCCTCAAATACAGAACCAGTGGCAAAAGTCGCCGCAATAAGTACAGAACAAATTGGGCTGCGGAGAAGTGAATACGTCAAGATTTCTTTTCGTGCTGATTTTTATTGGGCATGGATCTGGGCTTATATACATGATTTGGGGTTGCAAGGATGTTTACTTAGGTCTAGTCTAGATACAAATGATGTTGTTTATTATGAGTTTACAAGAAAATTGCCTAAATAAGAAATTACATCTACCAAATGGTAGGGTTTAAGTTTCCCTAAGAGTTATGACAGATGGTGTGAAGAGACGTTCGTGGGCTAAACGCATATGGTTTATAACCCGTTTATCACAAGCAAATCTGCGCAGACCAGATATCAGCGACCTATTTATTTAGGTCAAAGTAGCTCAGCAACGTACACACTTCTGCTGAATCGAAATCGTACAATTAAAGTCTAAGTTAGCAGTCAATTGCTAAATAAATAAATAAATAAAATAAGTAAAAGCGTAGGGGAGAGTGGGGAAATTTCGTCAGCATTTTTTCAAAGCTATTTTTTGTTCATCTTGTGCCACATAATCATATTTCTATTTTTACTGTTGAATGCGGTTAGCACCAAGCTTTAAAATGTGATATTTCTCTTTTTTTTAATGGCCTGGGCGATTTATAAGAAATTAAAAACTGAAACCATTATTGTGGGGCAATGTCACCACATAGAGGGGTAAAATCACCACACCACTGCACTATGGGTAATTTGTACACTTTCTTTGGCCAAAACCCATTTTTCAAAAGTCGTTAGAAATTGGTTTTGTCCATCACAATGTATTAAGATAACATCAATGTCAGATGTTATTAACAGAAAAGTTTAACAGTGCACACCGCTGTTAAATTATCAGCTGTGAAAGCCTGCTAATGCTTCAACGAGATGGCAGCGCTGGTAAATCGCATATTTTGATTAAAAGTTTAAATTGTCAAAAAGTGTATAATGAAACAATGCAGCGCCGTTTTTGAAATGCAGTTCAATCAGAGGGGCTTGTAACTTTTTTTTGTGAGCGTACTGATGTATTTATTGATTGTAGTGTTCCTATAATCTTGGTTAAGATCCAACCTCAAAAAACATTAAAATTTATATTCAATTTTTATTTTTAAATGGAGCTACAAAGTGAGTCCAGCTGTTTCCAGCTCTGGAACCTTTTTTATCTTGTAGATTACTTAATTATCTTTAAACTCAGTAAGTATAAAAGTGCACTTTTGCGCACTTTCTCTGAAATAAATGTTTTAAGACCTCCATCAAAACATGAATAATTACCGTATTTTTGTATGGTTAATGTCAGTTACGATGCAGTCTTTGCAAAAGCGGTATGCAACTATATTTCTTATTAAATAATAATCATCTAAAAATTATGTTACATCATTGTTTCACTGAAATAACTTTGTTATAAAGGTTTATAGTATTTTTGTTAGAAATTATAATGGCAATAATTATAAAAATTAAGTTTTAATACAAAATTACAAATATGGAAAAATTTTAAATATTTTTAAAAACTGAATATGTTGTTCTTATTATTATAATTTAAAAAAATATTTTTTTTTTCTTTACGTTTATGAAAAAAAAAATTTTTTTCTCAAAAAAAAAGGCGGTACCACGCCTATTTTTCCAACAAAAATTCCTTTAAATTTAATATAGTAAAATCAAAAAACAAAATGGTTAAATATTGCGTCGTTTTTAAGATATTAATTAATGCCATAAAAAGTGGTCAAATTCCCCATAGTGCACTGGGGCAATTTCACCCCCTATAAAAATGTAGGGATTTGAACGCCTGTAAATATGCTACACATGTCAAGAGTAGCATCTAATAGTAAATACAACAGAGACGGCGCAGCCTACTACTGCACTTTTTCTGGTTTTAATTTAATTGTAAATAAATAAATAATTAGATAGGTAAATAAAAAATAATTTAAATCCTTGATTTTATTATACCCTTGCAGAGGGTATTATGATTTCAGTCAGAAGTTTGCAACGCAGTGAAGGAGACGTTTCCGACCCCATAAAGTATATATATTCTTGATCAGGATGACTAGACGAGTCGATCTAGCCATGTCCGTCTGTCCGTCCGTCTGTCCGTCCGTCTGTCCGTCCGTCTGTCCGTCTGTCCGTCTGTCCGTCTGTTTCTACGCAAACTAGTCTCTCAGTTTTTGAGCTATCGGAATGAAACTTTCCCAAAAGTCTTCTTTTTATTGCAGGTAGTATATAAGTCGGAACCGGCCGGATCGGATAGCTATATCTTATAGCTCCCATAGGAAGGATCGAAAAAAAAATCGTGCAAAAAATTCTAGATTTGATGTTTTTTGAAATATTACTTTCTACTCTTGGGAATATTATTTATTAAATATTTTGGAATTTCGGATTAAATTTTTATAAAATCGGATCACTATATCATATAGCTGCCATAGGAACGGTCCGAAAATTATATGGAAATTAATAGGAAAACAATTATATCCTTGTTGATTTTTATTACATTGTCTTTTCCTCTAGGATATGGCTTTTCTTTAACATTTCAAAATTTCGAATAAAATTTAACAAAATTCGGACGGCTATATTATATAGCTGCCATAGGAAGGATCAAAAAATTAATGCCAAAGTAAGACGAAAGCAGCTAAAATTTGGATTGTTGTAACATATACGAAAGTTCATTTAAATTAATGTTTTTGTAAATGAATAGGAATGATCTGCAAGGGTATATAAGCTTCGGTTGGCCGAAGCTAGCTTCCTTTCTTGTTTTTTATTGATTTTGGTTAACGTCTTTTTGGTTCCTGCTGCCGGTAGTTTCTTAACTTTTGCCTGATTCTGCTCCTTAGCCAACTCGTCCATTACTTCAGGATCGGTTAAAATAGCTGCTTTACGCCGTTTTCTTCCTTTTTGCGTTTGCTTTCGGAAAAGGCTTGGTGGAATGCAACACTTCTTCTATACTTTTATTGCCGTCTGCTGAACTTAAGGTTGGAATACTCGGCTTATGATCCATTTCCAAAGGAGTATTCGGGTTGACAAGGTCGGTAACACTGCTCGGAAGAAACTCGCTTTCCTTAAAAATATCAGGGTTAAAGGGTGCGATTCCGGTGCATTGGAAGCTGGAAACAATGTTTTTGCTTGAAACCACTAATGGCAACGACTTGCTAATAATCAACGGAATGTCATATATTGTCATTGTTTTACCCGGATTTTCTGTCATCCAATAATCGCATTGTGAGTTTATTGCAGTTTTTAAAAGACCAAACACGGTCCGATCTAAGGGCTGCAGCGAACAGTGCGGTGGAAGCGACAAAAGAACTATACCGCTTTCCTTGCAATATTCGAGCCCAGCAATACTTAAATGGGATGCATGGTTGTCCAGAATTATAAGGGTGGGTTCCTCCGTAGAACAATGGACATGCGATTTGAAAAACTTTAGAAAACTTAAAAAGTCTTCAGATTTCATCCAGCCACTAGGATTTGCCACTCCGACGCATCCTAACGGTCCTCCATTGAGAAAGTGCGTTTTGAAATTTTTTCTGGGAAATACAAAAAATGGTGGCAAGGAACGTCCTCCTGCTGAAACTGCCATGGCTAGAGTTACTAGCGTTCCCCTTTCGGCTGAAGTAACTCTTCCTACTTGCTTCATTTCACGACGCGCAAGTACTTTTTGCGGAGTTTGAACCGTTGTTACGCCTGTCTCATCCATGTTCCATATGTTAAATGGCGAGAATGAATAATTTAACAGGACTTCTTTCAATAAGTTGAAAAACAGCCTAACATTCGTCACGTTAAAACTTGTTGCTCGGGACAAACTGGTGGCCTCAGGTTTGCGAAGTGCCAGAGCGGAGTGTCGCCCTAAGAAGCCCCGGAACCACTCAGTACCAGCCATTTTGTTCTTCTCCCATGTAAGCGGCATAGCGACACTTAATTTTTTCCCAAATTCATATGCTAAGGCTCGCAACTGCTTTGGGCAAAGACCAAAATACATGTCATTGCAGTAAAAATCGTTTTTTTCCCCGCCTTAACTGTAGAAAGGTCATTCTTGGCAATCAGTTCTTCAGAGTTGCGTTTTAGTCAGTCCATCAGTGTACTTGTTGGCACATTAAAATCGCGTGCGGCTCTTTTCTCGCTCATATTTGCATTTCTCACAGCGTTAATCGCATCCTGAAGTTTGCCCACATTAGTTGGCTCAGTCTTCCTTTTGTAGTTCCGTACCATATCGCTAAATCAGTAAATTTAATTACAATTTAATTAAATCAAGGAATTTTAGCAAAGAAAAAAATATTTAAAATAGGGGACGAATTTTCCCCAAACATAGGGGGGCGAAATTTCCCCAACCAATGTTTTTTTAGAAATATTTTTTTTTCTTCCGAAATAACGCGCAAAGTTAAAAATCACTTACGCAGAAATGCACATTATAGCACTGCGTATTCTGAAATTGCTGATTTATTTTCTTCATGGTCAAAATCAAACTACCCTAATCCCTTAAATAGGGCAAATTGTATTTTTCCCCTATAATTACCGAAAGTTCTCTCTTAAGAGATATAACAACAACAACGCCTTTTTATTCTCCCAGTCCTAATGGACTTCCTGGGTGTGTGCTTAAGTTTTGTGCACAAACCATTTGCAAACCTATTCTTAAACTTTTTCATTTGTCTATTTCATCATCAGTTTTTCCAACTATCTGGAAGGACTCTTTCATTATTCCACTTCACTAAAAGTGTGCGAAGGCGGATGCCCAGAATTATAGAGGTATTTCTAAATTGTCGGCAATTCCAAAAGCCTTTGAACGTATTATCACTTCTCATTTGCAACATTTATGTTCCTCGCTAATATCACCGTGTCAGCATGGTTTCGTTAAGCGAAGATCAACTACCACCAACCTACTTGAATTGTCATTTATTGTAATAAACGGATTTAACAATAAAATGCAGAACAATAAAGCCTTTGACTCTGTTAACCACTCTCTTCTTTTATTCAAACTAGACTTGTTTGGGTTTCCATGTAATCTTTTAGCATGGATTTCAAGTTATTTGAATGGGAGGACTCAGAGGGTTATATTTAAGAACGCTGCTTCTAAAATGATCCACGTGACATCTGGAGTGCCCCAGGGTAGTCATTTGGGCCCTTTGCTGTTTACTTTGTTTATTAACGATCTTCCCTCTATCATAACAAATTCTAGTGTACTAATGTATGCTGATGATGTTAAGCTTTGTTTGACATACAACAATATAGAGTATAGTTTCCGCTTACAATCAGACATTGATAACTTTCAGGTATGGTGTGAGTATAACCTCTTAAATTTGAACTGCCTGAAATGTAATGTAATGTCCTTCTACAGGGGTACTCCTACGTTTATAAGTTATTTGCTTCAGAACTTGCCACTTGACCGTATACATTCAGTAAATGATTTAGGCGTTCTTCTGGACCCGAAGCTTAAATTTGACTGCCACATAATGTCGACTGTTAACAAAGCTATGAGTGTTCTTGGGTTTATAAAGCGTTGGTCTAAAGAATTTGACGACCCTTATATAACCAAATTATTATTTACCTCCCTTGTCCGTCCAATATTGGAATATTGTTCTTCGGTTTGGAGCCCACAATACCAAGTGCACATTGACCGTATAGAGTCGGTACAAAAACAATTTCTTCTCTAAGGCTACCTTCCTACCAGAGTAGATTATTATTGCTTAACTTACCGACACTTGCAAATCGAAGAAAAATGCTTGGTACTATTTTAATGCATAATCTTATAAGAGGTGATATTGACTCTGTAGAACTAGTAAGCCGCCTAACTTTTAATGTTCCCGTTAGACTAACACGTAATTATTATCCTCTTAATTTGCCTCGATGTACATCAAATTTTAGTCTGCACGAGCCCTTTCGCGCTCTATGTAATAATTATAACAACCTTTATCATTTAATTTGCATTTCAACTTCTATCCCGGTATTAAAAACTAATATTTTAACTCATTTGCTTCACTCCTAATTGCTTCTTTATTCTCATTATGTGTCCCGTTGTTTTTTTGTTTTATGTTTTTTTCCTCGCGAACTCGCATTCTTGCCCAAATTGATAAAAGGGCCCGCGCGTAACAAGCACGTGCTTGGTGTTGTTGGGCCACTTGTTTGTACTGCTCGTAGTGCATCAACGTCGATATATAACATAAATATACCTTTTCAGAGGGTATTTTACTTTCAGCTAAAAGATGGCTACCAAGAGCAGGAGACAGACCGGAACCAAAAACATCGATGTTTTTAAATCCAAATATATTTATACTAACATTTAGATGGAAAAATTAAATGTTTAAAATTAAACGAAAGAACATTAAAACATAAGCATATTTTAACTAATGCTTTAGCTGTTTCTCCATCAGGCTCTAATCAGTCCCAGCCCAAAGCATTGATTCTACTTCCGCGTACCGGAGGGTAAATTCCTTCGAGGCAAGAGAAGCGCCCTGATCTAGAGGGTGCGACTTGTGTAATCGGGAAAACCATCCCGTACACTAGAGGTGGAGAAATATCGATTTTTGGGAACATCGATGTTTTCGATTTTTATGTCAAAAAACATCAATGTTTCCCGATCTTTTAGTTTTTTTATTTTTTAAATAACTTTGACCAGTTCAGCTCAGTCAAAAATTGATTTTTACTTTAAAAAAACATCGATGTTTATCGAGGAAACATTGATGTTTGTAAAATATCATTAAACATCGATCTATCGATTTTCACATCGAAGTTTTTTCCACCTCTACCGTACACACATGCCCCCATTTTCTCCGAATGTCTGGCGATGAGCGGTCCGATTACATAAAAGATAAGAGGTTGTATCTGAACTGTTTCGCACGAGGACATCAGCTGCGTGATTGCTAAAGCACCCACAACTGCTTCACGTGCCGTTGCCGCCATCACACGCTACTGCACCGTGGCAATTCACACCCAGCGCCGTCCAATCCGACTCCATCACCCAGATCAAGACCGAATACACCCGTTCCCGCGGCTACCGGTGCTACGGACTCCACTGTGCAAAATTCCTTAGCGACGGGGTATAGATCAGTCTTACTGGGCACCGCCATAATCGATATTTGTCACCTGGGTTCCAATTTCAAAGCTCAAGCGCTGATAGATTCGAGTTTGGAGGCAACCTTTATCACTGAACGGCTCTTCAACTTAATTAAATTGCCTTATCAAGTTATCCAAGCTCATGTATCAGGCTTAAACCAGACAGTATCCGCGAAATTCAAAAAGCTCTGTCAATTTACTATTCGTTTGCCAAATCGGCCCACCTTGCACTTAAGTATGACTGCCTACATTCTTTCGCAACTAGCGGGAAATCTTCCATCCTGTTCGATTCCGCATCATTTTCTCCGGGAGCTTCCCGAACTTCCACTAGCGGATCCAAAGTTTTACGAAAGTTCGCAAATAGATCTTCTGATCGGGGCCGAGATACTCCAATCCATTCTCCTAAGCGGTACCCGACCGAACATCTGTGGCTCTCTTCTCGGTCAAGAGACAATTTTCGGCTGGATCCTAACAGGACCAGTGCCTGCGTCAAGGCATAATACGATTTCCGCCTTTTCCACGCGAATTTCCCATGCGGCTGACACCTCCCTAGATAAACTTCTCACCAAATTCTGGGAGGTATGAGGATCTGCCAGTAAAAGTGGCAAAAGCATCTGATGTGGCCTGTGAAGAGAATTTCCCCCGGACGACTACGAGAGACAATAGCGGCAGGTATGTGGTAAGCCTTCCGTTCCGTGATTCCGAAAACGACAAGTCCGCCCTTGGATATTCCAGATCCTTCGCATGTAAGGATGCGATTTGCTGGGGTCGGCGTCTCAGTCAATCCAGGATCCTCTCCAGATAAATTTATTTATCTTAAAGACAATTGAGGACGGATGTATAAATCGAAAAGGACTTTGTTTAGGCATTCCAGGGGGGAAAACTAACCAGTCCGCGTACCCGCAGAAAAAATCTAACTAGAACTGCACAGCCCACGCAACCGAAGGAAAACTAGCTATTTAAATCTCGGCCGCGTAACCGCAGGGAAAACAAATTGTAACGAACACTTCGCCCGCGTAGCCGCAGAGAAAACTATCTAAAAGGATCTCGCACGCGTGACTGCAGGAAATTGAATACTTATTTTTAGAACTTTCAGGTAAACATCTTTCTTCGAAAGCACTAATAGGATGCATCTACCGGCCGAATCGTACTGTTGACTATTCCCCCTTAGTAAATGTTCTGCGTGAAATATCTGTTGTATATACAGATGTTATTATTACAGGCGACTTTAATAGCAATATCCTAAAGGAAAAACATCTGCTTGACAGTCTCGAATCTATAGGCTTGACTTCAGTTAATTTATACACTCCTACACATTTTACCGACACCTGTGATACTCTTCTTGACCTTTTCTTTGTTAATGTCCCTAGTAAGATTTTATTGTATGACCAAGTCTCTGTACCAGTTTTCTCTAAGCATGACCTCATCTTTCTGACGTATGATTTGACCTTAGCTTATAAGTCTGGGACTTATAAGGGACTTCAAAAATATTAACTACACTGAACTGGAAGTTGAATATAATAATTGTGATTGGACGTCCATATATATGTCTCCCAATATCGAGCATCAATTGAACATTTTTAACAGCAACATTGAGTACCTTTATAACAAATGTGTGTTAATAAGGGAAAAAACTATCCATCCAAAGCAAAATCCTTGGTTTACCAATAATATTAAAAACGAGGACGGAAGCTAACTTCGGCAAGCCGAAGTTTTAATACCCTTGCAGATTTCACCCTATTGTTCCAATGGGAGCTATAAGATATAGACGTTCGATCGGCACACTTTTACCCTGATCAAGGTACGCACAAAAAAATACGATTTGGAAAGTTTCATGGGAATAGCTTATATTCTGCGCGAAATATCCTGAAAAACGATAAATTTTGACCGATTTCACCCTATTGTTCCTATGGGAGCTATAAGATATAGACGTCCGATCGGCACGCGCTTTTACCCTGATCAAGGTATGCGTAAAATAATAAGATTTAGAAAGATTCTTGTCAATAGCTCTTACACTGAGCGAAATATCTTCATTTTGTGAAAGCTATATCCGATTGTTCCTATGGGAGCTATAGGATATAGACGTCCGATCGGGTCGGTTTTTAAACTTGATCTGCGTACACATGTTTTAGGACGACTGTGAAAGTTTCAAGGCGCTAGCTTTTAAACTGAGCTCGCAAACGGTATTGAAAACAAGACGGACAGACGGTCAGACGGACAGACGGACAGACGGACAGACGGACATGGCTATATCGACTCCCCTATTGATCCTGATCAAGAATATATATACTTTATGGGGTCGGAAACGTCTCCTTCACTGCGTTACAAACTTCTGACCAAAATTATAATACCCTCTGCAAGGGTATAAAAATATAGCGATCCGTGATGCTTTCTACAATAAGTGGAAACGATATAAGACTGAATTTTTTAGAATGCAATACACTCGGGCGCGTGATAATGTCCGGCAGATCATCAGATCTGCAAAGTGCGAATTTTATGGGTCCACATTTCAAAATTTATCGACTAAAAAAACTTGGCGTGAACTTAAAAATATTGGAATTGGTAACACCAAGCAGCTGGCCCAACACCAAGTGAACGTCGACGATTTGAACAGGAAGTTTGTGCAATTCGATGTACCTGAAGCTACATGTAAAGTACCTGAATGCCTTACCAGACTGTGAAAATAGATTTAGTTTTATGTGCGTTAGCCAATGTGAATACTTAAATGTTTACTTAAGGTGAAGTCAAACGCTGTAGGCCTGGATGGCATTAGCCCAAAATTTATTAAATTATTATTACCATTACTTCTTAGCCATATAACACACATTATGAACACAGCAATTACCACATCCACTTTTCCCTCTGCATGGAAGTACGCGAAAATTGTATCTATCCCGAAAAGTCAAACGGAATTCAGACCCATATCCCTACTTCCTTACTTGTCAAAAATTTTTGAAAACATATTGGCGGCACAGATACAACCCTTTATGGATGACCATTCCATGCTTAGTGAAAAGCAATCTGGTTTTAGGAAAAATAGGAGCTGTGTTAGTGCCATTACAGATGTAGTTGAGGACATTCGATCGAGGCTTGATAAAAACTGGATAACGTTCTTGACTCTACTTGATCACAGCAAGGCGTTCGATACCGTCAACCATAGTATTCTATGCACAAAGCTAAAAAACCTTTTAAATTTTTCCGACTCTGGAGTCATGCTCATGAGGTCCTATCTAACAGGTAGACAACAAGCAGTCGTATCTGGGAGTTGTTGTTCTAGCTTTGTTTCGGTGTCTAGAGGCATTTCCCAAGGATCTGTGCTAGGGCCTTTATTGTTTTCCATCTAAGTTAATGATTTACCCAATGTTCTGTCCCCTTGTGATGTCCATCTATACGCTGATGATGTGCAGTTTTATGTTAATAAGCCTCTATGTCAAGTCAATGATTGTATTAGTATGTGTAATACCCTGCTTTTCAAAATTAATACCTGGGCCACAGAAAACGGACTATGTCTAAACCCAAAAAAAAGCAAATGCGTAATTATCTACAAAAAACCCTTCGATACATCGCAACTCCAGAATTTAATAATTGGAAATAGCCCAATCAAATACGAAGAATCGGCAGGCAACCTGGGTGTCACCTTTAACAACACGTTAACATGGAGCAAACATATCTCCAGAGCAACTGGGCGAACATATGGGCTTCTGAGACAGCTTTCTACTTCTCAGTCGTTCTTGCCAACCCAACTTCGAATGCTAGTGGCCAAAACAATCTTGGTTCCCACCCTGTTTTACGGTGTTGAGATTTTTGGGCACTGCGACACTCAAGATACTCAAAAATTAACTGTTGCTTGTAATTCGATCGTCCGTTACGTGTTTAATCTTCGTCGCACTGACCACACTTCCCACCTAGTCAATAATGTTCTTGACCTTAGCCTTAGTCAGTGGATTGACCTCAAAACATTAACTTTTATTCATAAGATTGTGTGCACCCGTGAACCGTCTTACTTGTTTCAGAAACTTCTTCCAGCTCAATCGCAAAGAACACATAATTTTATTATCAGTCGACATAAAACCTTATGCTCGCAGAGACAATTTTTTATCAATGCAATTCGCCTGTGGAACTATCTCCCACATGCTATCAAAACCATTAGAAGCGCGTCTCAATTTAAATCGAAAATCAAAGAACTGATGTTAGATCAAAATTAGTTGCAAACTTATAATCAAGTTATCAACCCTACTTTGTTAGATTTTAAGTATCACTTTTAAATTAAATTATTCTTGTTACTCAATCCGATGTGACTAGCGCAATAAACATAAGTTTTTACTTGTAGCGTTAGGATATAAACAAATAAAAATTGAAATTGAAATTGAAAACCCAACTATGACGAACACTTCGCCACCGTGGCCGCCGGAAAAGTTGGCCGGAAAACTAACCAGTCCGCATACCCGCAGAAGAAAATCTAACTAGAACTGCACCGCCCGCAGGGGAAAACTAGTTATTAAAATTTCGCTCGCATAACCGCAGGGAAAACTAATTTAATGAAAACTTCGCCCGCGTGGCCGCAGGGAAAACTAGCTGAAAGGATCTTTCCCGCGTCACCGCAAGAAAAGCCAACTAATCCGAATTACCACACAATTTTGTTCAACAAAGTATCCTCTGGTGTCACAGTCAGACAATATTCCGGTTTATTGTTATTTTGTTACGTTATTTATACTACTGTCCACTCGCACGTGTTTTTCCGAATGCCCTGCACTCCTCTCACCTCAGATCTTCTCGCCAGGTTGCCGATTGGGCATACTTTTCTTTCCTTTTCGGTTCACTTCTTTTACTTGTGTGACTCCTGACCGTCGTCGTTACCGGTATTCAAGAAATAGCGGCGTGTTTCCGTTGCGTGGTGATTGGTTTTCTCGTTCCAGTTTGGCCGCCTTTTTATTTCCCAGAATTCCTACTTTTAGATCGTGGTGAGTTTCTCGCTGCGATCGAACTGTGTGCTGACTATCTAGCTATTTTACTGGCTTTTGGCCCTAATGGTATTTTGGCAAACTAAAGGTAGAGCAGAGCGGCAAAAATTAATCTATTTACTCCCTTCAGTGGGTTCTTAATTATAATCTTAAATCTAAGGAAATGTGATTCTTCACACCCCCTTCTTACTTTGGGTGGGCGCGCAAAGTGATGGTTACTCGTCCCTTTTTGTTAATTTGGACGAGATATGTTTCGCCTCCGATTTCCTCCAATCGGCGAAGGTCTCGTTCTTTGGGCTGCTCCACGGCCAGGGCAGCACGAGAGTGCGCAGTCCCTCTGGAATAAGTCCTCCCGGCGTACCATGACCATGGCTGGAATGGTTTGACCAGGCCTCTGGTCCTGGTGAAACCGTCTGGCCGGGTGTGCGGTGATCCGTGCGAGGTGTCCGATGACGATGAGTGCCGTGCCCGGATGATTCGGCGGTGACGTGGTCGTATCGGCGATGTACGTCTAGCGGCAGAGACCTGCCGCGAGGTACTGGGACCGTCAAATGCGTCGGGATTTCTTCGGCCACTGATCTGAATCTCTATTACGGTGGCACCGAAGCGGACATCCCCCTGTCGTCGTCGGCTATGGGCGGCCATTTTCCCTGGGCTCGGGTACGGACCGGGTCCGTACAGCGACTCGTAGCTCGGGGGTGGCGTCCTGAGTAGGGTCGCCCTGGTCTCCGAGCCGTTTGACTCCGTGTCCGAGATGGGCTCGTAGATTGCTCGAAGTGCGCCGGGCGTTACTCTGGGCGGAGTGGGATTGCGGTAGCGTCCGAACCAGTAGTCGCACGGCTCTTCGATTGCTTTTCCCCGGTTAGGACGACGGGTGGTGAGCTCGAGTTGCTCCTGTGGTGAGCTATCGCCGGCTCCCACTTCCTGGCTGGCTTCCTTTTCCTGGCTGGCTTCCACTCCCTGGCTGGCTTTGGAATCGAGATCGAGGGGGCCTCCACGGATTTCCCACAGCTCGAGGATATCTTCCAACGTGGATTCCGGGACATCACCATTCAAGTTCTCCAGAACGGGTTTCCATGCGTGAAGGGTTCCGATGGGTCGTCCGGTGGCTGGATGGAGCCCTCGGTGTCGGAAGTGGTGTTGGTCGGTGCCTAATCTAGGGATGGTTGCTGGCGCATGTTGTTTTCCGTGGTGCTGTAAACATATGAGACTTAGCATATTCTTAAATACCCTACAAGTGTGATCTATTTCTTTCCTATCCTGTCGTGCGAGATGCTTACAAGTTAGTCTACAGTGGCGCCCGAACAGATTGAAGTCAAATAGACAGAAACCTCAAACACCACAAAGATCGTTTACCCTCTTCCTCAACACAACACAGATACAATGGCAGACAAGCTAACTCGAAGCTGGATATGCGGACATGATGGAGTACGCACGATCCATTGCTGTCGCCAGAACGAAACGTCGGGAAACGCCAGAGGCCCATGGGATCAGAGCGGGCACTTAGGGCAAACACCACACCCGCAACATCAATAAACTTTAACGGCCGACGATTACTTGCACAAGTGAATATAGGCAACATCAAGAGTTCGCGAGGCCTTAGACATGGGAGCCACAAGAGTTTCATCGCCAGGAAACTAGCCAGCAACATAGCCAGGCATAGGAGAAAAACGCAAGTAACCGAAGCCATTAGACTTGCAGACGGGACAAACAGAACGGTCACAGAGGCACTGGAAGTACCAATACAATTGGGGAACAAAACAAGCACAACAACGCTGCTAATCCTTGAAGAGGACCTTCTACTGGGGATAGACTTCTTGGAACAATGTAACGCGACACTACAATGCAGAGGACTCGCAGCACTCAAAATGAACGGGAACAAAAGAAACAAAAAGAGGACCAAAAAAAAGAGGTACGGCATCGGATCACTAGCGACAGGTGATCTAACAGACGCAGAGGTCCAATAAACCCTCAAAAAGGAATTGGAAATGATGAGTCAAGTCAAATGAGTCAGCCATATTGCCACGCAAAGGATCTTCATGAAGCACGATCGCCCAATTAAACAGAGGTATTACCCTCGAAACCCGGCCATGCAAGCAATAATAAACAAACAAGTGGACAACCTTTTAG
>JAWNOE010000035.1:0-67408 GCA_035046095.1 Drosophila pseudotakahashii
TATTTATTTATTTATAATATAACTTAGTTATTAAAAAACTAGAGCACATAGGATTGACCCCTGATCTTAGCTGAATATATTGCAAGCACTGTAGCGCCATTTCCAGTCGGCACCCTCGAGGAGGGTTCAGTATGAGGATTTTCGCCAACCAAAAAATATATGTATTCACTGCCCAATTAGCATTCAAAAAATACCTTAAAGATACCCATAATTTTCTGAAACTTTTAAATTATCTTTCAACATAAAACAGTATATACACATCTTTGCTGTTACGTGGCCAAGAACATTTAGAGATTGTTGTATCATTAGCTTTGTAAAATGTTCCATTTTTTCTTAAAACTGATGTATAATGTCCTTCATTTAATGCATTTCCATGGTGAAATATGGCACTTGATAAAACAAATCTTTTATTTTCAAATCTAAGCTCACTTTGTGAAGCGTTTGTTAAATTAAAATTTGTTATTTTTCTATTCGCTGCATCGACTAAACTAAGAGAGAACTCAAGCACGCGCCCTAAATTTTCTATTAAGGACTGACATTGTAAATAGTTTCCGCAATGTGCACACTCGCTATCTTCAATATTTTTCCAATTACCATAATTAAATGATATTAATTCATTCATAATTAATTAATTATTTATTTATTTATTTATTTATTTATTTATTTATTTATTTATTTATTTATTTATTTATTTATTTATTTATTTATTTATTTATTTATTTATTTATTTATTTATTTATTTATTTATTTATTTATTTATTTATTTATTTATTTATTTATTTATTTATTTATTTATTTATTTATTTATTTATTTATTTATTTATTTATTTATTTATTTATTTATTTATTTATTTATTTATTTATTTATTTATTTATTTATTTATTTATTTATTTATTTATTTATTTATTTATTTATTTATTTATTTATTTATTTATTTATTTATTTATTTATTTATTTATTTATTTATTTATTTATTTATTTATTTATTTATTTATTTATTTATTTATTTATTTATTTATTTATTTATTTATTTATTTATTTATTTATTTATTTATAATATAACTTAGTTATTAAAAAACTAGAGCACATAGGATTGACCCCTGATCTTAGCTGAATATATTGCAAGCACTGTAGCGCCATTTCCAGTCGGCACCCTCGAGGAGGGTTCAGTATGAGGATTTTCGCCAACCAAAAAATATATGTATTCACTGCCCAATTAGCATTCAAAAAATACCTTAAAGATACCCATAATTTTCTGAAACTTTTAAATTATCTTTCAACATAAAACAGTATATACACATCTTTGCTGTTACGTGGCCAAGAACATTTAGAGATTGTTGTATCATTAGCTTTGTAAAATGTTCCATTTTTTCTTAAAACTGATGTATAATGTCCTTCATTTAATGCATTTCCATGGTGAAATATGGCACTTGATAAAACAAATCTTTTATTTTCAAATCTAAGCTCACTTTGTGAAGCGTTTGTTAAATTAAAATTTGTTATTTTTCTATTCGCTGCATCGACTAAACTAAGAGAGAACTCAAGCACGCGCCCTAAATTTTCTATTAAGGACTGACATTGTAAATAGTTTCCGCAATGTGCACACTCGCTATCTTCAATATTTTTCCAATTACCATAATTAAATGATATTAATTCATTCATAATTAATTATTTATTTATTTATTTATTTATTTATTTATTTATTTATTTATTTATTTATTTATTTATTTATTTATTTATTTATTTATTTATTTATTTATTTATTTATTTATTTATTTATTTATTTATTTATTTATTTATTTATTTATTTATTTATTTATTTATTTATTTATTTATTTATTTATTTATTTATTTATTTATTTATTTATTTATTTATTTATTTATTTATTTATTTATTTATTTATTTATTTATTTATTTATTTATTTATTTATTTATTTATTTATTTATTTATTTATTTATTTATTTATTTATTTTGTTTTATTTGTTTATTTATGTTTGTATTTATTTACTTATAGAATTGTATAATGGAACATTTTAAAACAATTTTAACTATTCCCTGACCTTAAAATACAGTTTGGATACGCACATACTAAATTCAATGCTTAGGCAGCGTTAGTTGTTCGAGCCGGCAAAAGTGGCTATTTTCGTATCAAACAAAAACACCTCTTAACGAGGTAAAAAAATAGTGACGACCGCACCTTCAACATACAAAAGATCTGATATCATATTTTGTGACGAAAAATAATTTTACATTCGAAAATATAAAAACACTTTCTAAAATTTACTCATTCGGCCCGCTTCAGAGAAATTTATAAGATTTTACCCACACGAACATTTTCTATTGTAGCGTGCCGAAAAGTAAACAAAATATGATATCAGATCTTTTGTATGTTAACCTTAACCTTAACCTGACCTTAAAATACAGTTTGGATACGCACATACTAAATTCAATGCTTAGGCAGCGTTAGTTGTTCGAGCCGGCAAAAGTGGCTATTTTTGTATCAAACAAAAACACCTCTTAACGAGGTAAAAAAAATAGTGACGACCGCACCTTCAACATACAAAAGATCTGATATCATATTTTGTGACGAAAAATAATTTTACATTCGAAAATATAAAAACACTTTCTAAAATTTACTCATTCGGCCCGCTTCAGAGAAATTTATAAGATTTTACCCACACGAACATTTTCTATTGTAGCGTGCCGAAAAGTAAACAAAATATGATATCAGATCTTTTGTATGTTAACCTTAACCTTAACCTGACCTTAAAATACAGTTTGGATACGCACATACTAAATTCAATGCTTAGGCAGCGTTAGTTGTTCGAGCCGGCAAAAGTGGCTATTTTTGTATCAAACAAAAACACCTCTTAACGAGGTAAAAAAAATAGTGACGACCGCACCTTCAACATACGAAAGATCTGATATCATATTTTGTGACGAAAAATAATTTTACATTCGAAAATATAAAAACACTTTCTAAAATTTACTCATTCGGCCCGCTTCAGAGAAATTTATAAGATTTTACCCACACGAACATTTTCTATTGTAGCGTGCCGAAAAGTAAACAAAATATGATATCAGATCTTTTGTATGTTAACCTTAACCTTAACCTGACGTTAAAATACAGTTTGGATATGCACATACTAAATTCAATGCTTAGGCAGCGTTAGTTGTTCGAGCCGGCAAAAGTGGCTATTTTCGTATCAAACAAAAACACCTCTTAACGAGGTAAAAAAATAGTGACGACCGCACCTTCAACATACAAAAGATCTGATATCATATTTTGTGACGAAAAATAATTTACTCATTCGGCCCGCTTCAGAGAAATTTATAAGATTTTACCCACACGAACATTTTCTATTGTAGCGTGCCGAAAAAGTAAATTTTAGAAAGTGTTTTTATATTTTCGAATGTAAAATTATTTTTCGTCACAAAATATGATATCAGATCTTTTGTATGTTGAAGGTGCGGTCGTCACTATTTTTTTACCTCGTTAAGAGGTGTTTTTGTTTGATATCAGAAGTTTTTAAAGGGACAATTTATACCCTGGGTTTAATTTACATATTAGTATACCTCATACCATGACCAAAAGTCATCCCAATATAACTAAGTTATTAAAAAACTGGAGCACATAGGATTGACCCCTGATCTAAGCTGAATATATTGCAAGCACTGTAGCGCCATTTCCAGTCGGCACCCTCGAGGAGGGTTCAGTATGAGGATTTTCGCCAACCAAAAAATATATGTATTCACTGCCCAATTAGCATTCAAAAAATACCTTAAAGATACCCATAATTTTCTGAAACTTTTAAATTATCTTTCAACATAAAACAGTATATACACAACTTTGCTGTTACGTGGCCAAGAACATTTAGAGATTGTTGTATCATTAGCTTTGTAAAATGTTCCATTTTTTCTTAAAACTGATGTATAATGTCCTTCATTTAATGCATTTCCATGGTGAAATATGGCACTTGATAAAACAAATCTTTTATTTTCAAATCTAAGCTCACTTTGTGAAGCGTTTGTTAAATTAAAATTTGTTATTTTTCTATTCGCTGCATCGACTAAACTAAGAGAGAACACAAGCACGCGCCCTAAATTGTAAATAGTTTCCGCAATGTGCACACTCGCTATCTTCAATATTTTTCCAATTACCATATTTAAATGATATTAATTCATTCATAATTAATTATTTAATTAATTAATTATTTATTTATTTATTTATTTATTTATTTATTTGTTTGTTTTATTTGTTTATTTATGTTTGTATTTATTTACTTATATATTTATGTTATGTATATTTTCTATATGTACCGATTATTTGTTGAAGGGAAAGAGTTGCAAGCTCAGAACACAATACCATCGTTGATATTATTTTAATGTGTGTAGTTTAAATTACTAATTGGATTACCAACTTATGCGTTCAGTAGAAAATACACATGTTCAGTTTGTGAGTACATAAACACAAATATTTTTGTTTTATCGAAATGAGTCTTTAAGTTAAAACTAACTAAACTTGCGTATTTTTACGTAGATTACTCTAAACAACAACTAAACTTACAATATATCTTCAGATGCGCGAAAATTAGTTATGTATGTTTTCCATATGCACCTATTATTTGTTGAAGGGAAATAGTTCCAATATTAAAACACAATAACATCGTTGATATTATTTTAGTTTGGGTAGTTTAAAGCACTAATGTAACAAACAAATTATGCGTTATTACAAGTACAAAGTTCAAGTACAAAACACAATAACATCTTTGATATTCTTTTAGTTTGGGTAGTTTAAAGTACTAATGTAACACAAATTATGCGTTCGATGAAAAACACATATGTTCAGTTTGTCAGCACATAATCACAAATATTTGTTTGTTTGAGTTAAGTTAAAACTAACTAAGTTGCGTATATTAACTTAGATTACAATAAGTACACAACTAAACTTACAATATATTTTCAGATGCGCGAAAATTAGTTATGTATATTTTCTATATTTACCGATTATTTGTTGAAGGAAAAGAGTTTCAAGCTCAAAACACAATAACATCGTTGATATTATTTTAGTTTGGGTAGTTTAAAGCACTAATGTAACAAACAAATTATGCGTTTGATGGAAAATACATAGTTCAGACTCAGCACATAGACACACATATTTTTTTGTTTGATCGAAATGAATTTGTAGTTAAAACTAACTAAAGTTGCGTATTTTAACTTAGATTACAATAATAAAACAATTTAACTTACAATATATATTCAGATGCGCGAAAATTGGGTATGTATATTTTCCATATGTACGGATTATTTGTTAAAGGGAAAGAGTTTCAAGCTCAAACCACAATAACATCGTTGATGTTATTTTAGTTTGGGTAGTTTAAAGCACTAATGTAACAGACATATTATGCGTTCGATGGAAAATACATATGTTCAGACTGTCAGCACATAACACAAATATTTTTTTGTTTGATCGAAATGAATTTTGTAGTTAAAACTAACTAAAGTTGCGTATTTTAACTTAGATTACAATAATAAAACAATTTAACTTACAATATATATTCAGATGCGCGAAAATTGGGTATGTATATTGTCCATATGTACGGATTATTTGTTAAAGGGAAAGAGTATCAAGCTCAAACCACAATAACATCGTTGATGTTATGTTAATTTGGGTAGTTTAAATTACTAATTAGGCAAACGCCTTATGCGTTTGATAGAAAATACACAAGTTTAAACTGTCAGCACATAAACACAAATATTTTTTTGATTAATCGAAATGATTCTTTAAGTTACAACTAACTACAGTTGCGTATTTTAGCCTAGATTACAATAATAAAACAACTAAACTTACAATATATCTTCAGATGCGCGAAAATTAGTTATGTGTATTTTCTATATGTGCCTATTATTTGTTGAAGAGAAATAGTTTTAAGCTCAAAACACAATAACATCGTTGATATTATGTTAATTTGGGTAGTTTAAATTACTAATTAGGCAAACGCCTTATGCGTTTAATAGAAAATACACATGTTTAAACTGTCAGCACATAAACACAAATATTTTTTTGATTGATCGAAATGATTATTTAAGTTACAACTAACTACAGTTGCGTATTTTAGCCTAGATTACAATAATAAAACAACTAAACTTACAATATATCTTCAGATGCGCGAAAATTAGTAATGTATATTTTCTATATGTACCGATTATTTGTTGAAGGGAATGAGTTTCAAGCTCAAAACACAATAACATCATTGATATTATTTTAGTTTGGGTAGTTTAAAGCATTATCGTAACAAACAAATTATTCGTTCGATTGAAAATACATATGTTCAAACTGTCAGCACATAACACAAATATTTTTTTGTTTGATCGAAATGAATTTTGTAGTTAAAACTAACTAAAGTTGCGTATTTTAACTTAGATTACAATAATAAAACAATTTAACTTACAATATATATTCAGATGCGCGAAAATTGGGTATGTATATTTTCCATATGTACGGATTATTTGTTAAAGGGAAAGAGTTTCAAGCTCAAACCACAATAACATCGTTGATGTTATTTTAGTTTGGGTAGTTTAAAGCACTAATGTAACAGACATATTATGCGTTCGATGGAAAATACATATGTTCAGACTGTCGCACATAAACACAAATATTTTTTTGTTTGATCGAAATGATTATTTAATTTAAAACTAACTAAGTTGCGTATTTTTCCAGAGATTACAATAATTAAACAACTAAACTTACAATATATATTCAGATGCCCGAAAATTAGTTATGTGTATTTTCTATATTTACCGATTATTTGTTGAAGGGAAAGAGTGTCAAGCTGAAAACACAATAACATCGTTGATATTCTTTTAGTTTGAGAAGTTTAAAGCACTAATGTAACAAAAAAATTATGCGTTCGATGGAAAATACATATGTTCAGACTGTCAGCACATAAACACAAATATTTTTTTTGTTTGGTCGAAATAATTATTCAGGTTAAAACTAACTAAAGTTGCGTATTTTAACTTAGATTACAATAATAAAACAATTTAAAGCACTAATGTAACAGACAAATTATGCGTTCGATGGAAAATACATATGTTCAGACTGTCAGCACATAAACACAAATATTTTTTTGTTTGATCAAAATGATTATTCAAGTTAAAACTAACTAAGTTGTGTATTTTAACTTAGATTACAATAATTTAACAACTAAACTTACAATATATTTTCAGATGCGCGAAAATTAGTTATGTATATTTTCTATATTTACCGATTATTTGTTGAAGTGGAAAAGATTCAAGCTCAAAACACAATAACATCGTTGATATTATTTTAGTTTGTGTAGTTTAAAGCACTAATGTAACAAACAAAGTATGCGTTCGATGGAAAATACATATGTTCAGACTGTCAGCACATAAACATAAATATTTTTTTGTTTGATCAAAATAATTATTCAGGTTAAAACTAACTAAAGTTGCGTATTTTAACGTAGATTACAATAATAAAACAATTTAAAGCACTAATGTAACAGACAAATTATGCGTTCGATGGAAAATACATATGTTCAGACGTCAGCACATAAACACAAATATTTTTTTGTTTGATCAAAATGATTATTTAAGTTAAAACTAACTAAGTTGTGTATTTTAACTTAGATTACAATAATTAAACAACTAAACTTACAATATATTTTCAGATGCGCGAAAATTAGTTATGTATATTTTCTATATTTACCGATTATTTGTTGAAGTGGAGAGATTCAAGCTCAAAACACAATAACATCGTTGATATTCTTTTAGTGTGTGTAGTTTAAAGTACATATGTTCAGACTGTCAGCACATAAACACAAATATTTTTTTGTTTGATCGAAATGAATCTTAAGTTAAAACTAACTAAGTTGTGTATTTTAACTTAGATTACAATAATTAAACAACTAAACTTACAATATATTTTCAGATGCGCGAAAATTAGTTATGTCTATTTTCTATATTTACCGATTATTTGTTGAAGTGGAAAAGATTCAAGCTCAAAACACAATAACATCGTTGATATTATTTTAGTTTGTGTAGTTTAAAGCACTAATGTAACAAACAAAGTATGCGTTCGATGGAAAATACATATGTTCAGACTGTCAGCACATAAACATAAATATTTTTTTGTTTGATCAAAATAATTATTCAGGTTAAAACTAACTAAAGTTGCGTATTTTAACGTAGATTACAATAATAAAACAATTTAAAGCACTAATGTAACAGACAAATTATGCGTTCGATGGAAAATACATATGTTCAGACTGTCAGCACATAAACACAAATATTTTTTTGTTTGATCAAAATGATTATTTAAGTTAAAACTAACTAAGTTGTGTATTTTAACTTAGATTACAATAATTAAACAACTAAACTTACAATATATTTTCAGATGCGCGAAAATTAGTTATGTATATTTTCTATATTTACCGATTATTTGTTGAAGTGGAGAGATTCAAGCTCAAAACACAATAACATCGTTGATATTCTTTTAGTGTGTGTAGTTTAAAGTACATATGTTCAGACTGTCAGCACATAAACACAAATTTTTTTGTTTGATCGAAATGAATCTTAAGTTAAAACTAACTAAGTTGTGTATTTTAACTTAGATTACAATAATTAAACAACTAAACTTACAATATATTTTCAGATGCGCGAAAATTAGTTATGTATATTTTCTATATTTACCGATTATTTGTTGAAGTGGAAAAGATTCAAGCTCAAAACACAATAACATCGTTGATATTATTTTAGTTTGTGTAGTTTAAAGCACTAATGTAACAAACAAAGTATGCGTTCGATGGAAAATACATATGTTCAGACTGTCAGCACAAAAACATAAATATTTTTTTGTTTGATCAAAATAATTATTCAGGTTAAAACTAATTAAAGTTGCGTATTTTAACTTAAAGCACTAATGTAACAGACAAATTATGCGTTTGATGGAAAATACATATGTTCAGACTGTCAGCACATAAACACAAATATTTTTTTGTTTGATCAAAATGATTATTTAAGTTAAAACTAACTAAGTTGTGTATTTTAACTTAGATTACAATAATTAAACAACTAAACTTACAATATATTTTCAGATGCGCAAAAATTAGTTATGTATATTTTCTATATTTACCGATTATTTGTTGAAGTGGAAAAGATTCAAGCTCAAAACACAATAACATCGTTGATATTATTTTAGTTTGTGTAGTTTAAAGCACTAATGTAACAAACAAAGTATGCGTTCGATGGAAAATACATATGTTCAGACTGTCAGCACAAAAACATAAATATTTTTTTGTTTGATCGAAATAATTATTCAGGTTAAAACAAACTAAAGTTGCGTATTTTAACTTAGATTACAATAGTAAAACAACTAAACTTACAATATATTTTCAGATGCGCGAAAATTAGTTATGTATATTTTCTATATTTACCGATTATTTGTTGAAGTGAAAGAGTTTCAGGCTCAAAACACAATAACATCGTTGATATTCTTTTAGTGTGTGTAGCTTAAAGCACTATCGTAACAAACAAATTATTCGTTCGATTGAAAATACATATGTTCAAACTGTCAGCACATAACACAAATATTTTTTTGTTTGATCGAAATGAATTTTGTAGTTAAAACTAACTAAAGTTGCGTATTTTAACTTAGATTACAATAATAAAACAATTTAACTTACAATATATATTCAGATGCGCGAAAATTGGGTATGTATATTTTCCATATGTACGGATTATTTGTTAAAGGGAAAGAGTTTCAAGCTCAAACCACAATAACATTGTTGATGTTATTTTAGTTTGGGTAGTTTAAAGCACTAATGTAACAGACATATTATGCGTTCGATGGAAAATACATATGTTCAGACTGTCGCACATAAACACAAATATTTTTTTGTTTGATCGAAATGATTATTTAATTTAAAACTAACTAAGTTGAGTATTTTTCCAGAGATTACAATAATTAAACAACTAAACTTACAATATATATTCAGATGCCCGAAAATTAGTTATGTATATTTTCTATATTTACCGATTATTTGTTGAAGGGAAAGAGTGTCAAGCTCAAAACACAATAACATCGTTGATATTATTTTAGTTTGTGTAGTTTAAAGCACTAATGTAACAAACAAAGTATGCGTTCGATGGAAAATACATATGTTCAGACTGTCAGCACATAAACATAAATATTTTTTTGTTTGATCAAAATAATTATTCAGGTTAAAACTAACTAAAGTTGCGTATTTTAACGTAGATTACAATAATAAAACAATTTAAAGCACTAATGTAACAGACAAATTATGCGTTCGATGGAAAATACATATGTTCAGACTGTCAGCACATAAACACAAATATTTTTTTGTTTGATCAAAATGATTATTTAAGTTAAAACTAACTAAGTTGTGTATTTTAACTTAGATTACAATAATTAAACAACTAAACTTACAATATATTTTCAGATGCGCGAAAATTAGTTATGTATATTTTCTATATTTACCGATTATTTGTTGAAGTGGAGAGATTCAAGCTCAAAACACAATAACATCGTTGATATTCTTTTAGTGTGTGTAGTTTAAAGTACATATGTTCAGACTGTCAGCACATAAACACAAATTTTTTTGTTTGATCGAAATGAATCTTAAGTTAAAACTAACTAAGTTGTGTATTTTAACTTAGATTACAATAATTAAACAACTAAACTTACAATATATTTTCAGATGCGCGAAAATTAGTTATGTATATTTTCTATATTTACCGATTATTTGTTGAAGTGGAAAAGATTCAAGCTCAAAACACAATAACATCGTTGATATTATTTTAGTTTGTGTAGTTTAAAGCACTAATGTAACAAACAAAGTATGCGTTCGATGGAAAATACATATGTTCAGACTGTCAGCACAAAAACATAAATATTTTTTTGTTTGATCAAAATAATTATTCAGGTTAAAACTAATTAAAGTTGCGTATTTTAACTTAAAGCACTAATGTAACAGACAAATTATGCGTTTGATGGAAAATACATATGTTCAGACTGTCAGCACATAAACACAAATATTTTTTTGTTTGATCAAAATGATTATTAAGTTAAAACTAACTAAGTTGTGTATTTTAACTTAGATTACAATAATTAAACAACTAAACTTACAAAATATTTTCAGATGCGCAAAAATTAGTTATGTATATTTTCTATATTTACCGATTATTTGTTGAAGTGGAAAAGATTCAAGCTCAAAACACAATAACATCGTTGATATTATTTTAGTTTGTGTAGTTTAAAGCACTAATGTAACAAACAAAGTATGCGTTCGATGGAAAATACATATGTTCAGACTGTCAGCACAAAAACATAAATATTTTTTTGTTTGATCGAAATAATTATTCAGGTTAAAACAAACTAAAGTTGCGTATTTTAACTTAGATTACAATAGTAAAACAACTAAACTTACAATATATTTTCAGATGCGCGAAAATTAGTTATGTATATTTTCTATATTTACCGATTATTTGTTGAAGTGAAAGAGTTTCAGGCTCAAAACACAATAACATCGTTGATATTCTTTTAGTGTGTGTAGCTTAAAGCACTATCGTAACAAACAAATTATTCGTTCGATTGAAAATACATATGTTCAAACTGTCAGCACTAACACAAATATTTTTTTGTTTGATCGAAATGAATTTTGAAGTTAAAACTAACTAAAGTTGCGTATTTTAACTTAGATTACAATAATAAAACAATTTAACTTACAATATATATTCAGATGCGCGAAAATTGGGTATGTATATTTTCCATATGTACGGATTATTTGTTAAAGGGAAAGAGTTTCAAGCTCAAACCACAATAACATTGTTGATGTTATTTTAGTTTGGGTAGTTTAAAGCACTAATGTAACAGACATATTATGCGTTCGATGGAAAATACATATGTTCAGACTGTCGCACATAAACACAAATATTTTTTTGTTTGATCGAAATGATTATTTAATTTAAAACTAACTAAGTTGAGTATTTTTCCAGAGATTACAATAATTAAACAACTAAACTTACAATATATATTCAGATGCCCGAAAATTAGTTATGTATATTTTCTATATTTACCGATTATTTGTTGAAGGGAAAGAGTGTCAAGCTGAAAACACAATAACATCGTTGATATTCTTTTAGTTTGAGAAGTTTAAAGCACTAATGTAACAAAAAAATTATGCGTTCGATGGAAAATACATATGTTCAGACTGTCAGCACATAAACACAAATATTTTTTTTGTTTGGTCGAAATAATTATTCAGGTTAAAACTAACTAAAGTTGCGTATTTTAACTTAGATTACAATAATAAAACAATTTAAAGCACTAATGTAACAGACAAATTATGCGTTCGATGGAAAATACATGTTCAGACTGTCAGCACATAAACACAAATATTTTTTTGTTTGATCAAAATGATTATTCAAGTTAAAACTAACTAAGTTGTGTATTTTAACTTAGATTACAATAATTAAACAACTAAACTTACAATATATTTTCAGATGCGCGAAAATTAGTTATGTATATTTTCTATATTTACCGATTATTTGTTGAAGTGGAAAAGATTCAAGCTCAAAACACAATAACATCGTTGATATTATTTTAGTTTGTGTAGTTTAAAGCACTAATGTAACAAACAAAGTATGCGTTCGATGGAAAATACATATGTTCAGACTGTCAGCACATAAACATAAATATTTTTTTGTTTGATCAAAATAATTATTCAGGTTAAAACTAACTAAAGTTGCATATTTTAACGTAGATTACAATAATAAAACAATTTAAAGCACTAATGTAACAGACAAATTATGCGTTCGATGGAAAATACATATGTTCAGACTGTCAGCACATAAACACAAATATTTTTTTGTTTGATCAAAATGATTATTTAAGTTAAAACTAACTAAGTTGTGTATTTTAACTTAGATTACAATAATTAAACAACTAAACTTACAATATATTTTCAGATGCGCGAAAATTAGTTATGTATATTTTCTATATTTACCGATTATTTGTTGAAGTGGAGAGATTCAAGCTCAAAACACAATAACATCGTTGATATTATTTTAGTTTGTGTAGTTTAAAGCACTAATGTAACAAACAAAGTATGCGTTCGATGGAAAATACATATGTTCAGACTGTCAGCACATAAACATAAATATTTTTTTGTTTGATCAAAATAATTATTCAGGTTAAAACTAACTAAAGTTGCGTATTTTAACGTAGATTACAATAATAAAACAATTTAAAGCACTAATGTAACAGACAAATTATGCGTTCGATGGAAAATACATATGTTCAGACTGTCAGCACATAAACACAAATATTTTTTTGTTTGATCAAAATGATTATTTAAGTTAAAACTAACTAAGTTGTGTATTTTAACTTAGATTACAATAATTAAACAACTAAACTTACAATATATTTTCAGATGCGCGAAAATTAGTTATGTATATTTTCTATATTTACCGATTATTTGTTGAAGTGGAAAAGATTCAAGCTCAAAACACAATAACATCGTTGATATTCTTTTAGTGTGTGTAGTTTAAAGTACATATGTTCAGACTGTCAGCACATAAACACAAATTTTTTTGTTTGATCGAAATGAATCTTAAGTTAAAACTAACTAAGTTGTGTATTTTAACTTAGATTACAATAATTAAACAACTAAACTTACAATATATTTTCAGATGCGCGAAAATTAGTTATGTATATTTTCTATATTTACCGATTATTTGTTGAAGTGGAAAAGATTCAAGCTCAAAACACAATAACATCGTTGATATTATTTTAGTTTGTGTAGTTTAAAGCACTAATGTAACAAACAAAGTATGCGTTCGATGGAAAATACATATGTTCAGACTGTCAGCACAAAAACATAAATATTTTTTTGTTTGATCAAAATAATTATTCAGGTTAAAACTAATTAAAGTTGCGTATTTTAACTTAAAGCACTAATGTAACAGACAAATTATGCGTTTGATGGAAAATACATATGTTCAGACTGTCAGCACATAAACACAAATATTTTTTTGTTTGATCAAAATGATTATTTAAGTTAAAACTAACTAAGTTGTGTATTTTAACTTAGATTACAATAATTAAACAACTAAACTTACAATATATTTTCAGATGCGCAAAAATTAGTTATGTATATTTTCTATATTTACCGATTATTTGTTGAAGTGGAAAAGATTCAAGCTCAAAACACAATAACATCGTTGATATTATTTTAGTTTGTGTAGTTTAAAGCACTAATGTAACAAACAAAGTATGCGTTCGATGGAAAATACATATGTTCAGACTGTCAGCACAAAAACATAAATATTTTTTTGTTTGATCGAAATAATTATTCAGGTTAAAACAAACTAAAGTTGCGTATTTTAACTTAGATTACAATAGTAAAACAACTAAACTTACAATATATTTTCAGATGCGCGAAAATTAGTTATGTATATTTTCTATATTTACCGATTATTTGTTGAAGTGAAAGAGTTTCAGGCTCAAAACACAATAACATCGTTGATATTCTTTTAGTGTGTGTAGCTTAAAGCACTATCGTAACAAACAAATTATTCGTTCGATTGAAAATACATATGTTCAAACTGTCAGCACATAACACAAATATTTTTTTGTTTGATCGAAATGAATTTTGTAGTTAAAACTAACTAAAGTTGCGTATTTTAACTTAGATTACAATAATAAAACAATTTAACTTACAATATATATTCAGATGCGCGAAAATTGGGTATGTATATTTTCCATATGTACGGATTATTTGTTAAAGGGAAAGAGTTTCAAGCTCAAACCACAATAACATCGTTGATGTTATTTTAGTTTGGGTAGTTTAAAGCACTAATGTAACAGACATATTATGCGTTCGATGGAAAATACATATGTTCAGACTGTCGCACATAAACACAAATATTTTTTTGTTTGATCGAAATGATTATTTAATTTAAAACTAACTAAGTTGAGTATTTTTCCAGAGATTACAATAATTAAACAACTAAACTTACAATATATATTCAGATGCCCGAAAATTAGTTATGTATATTTTCTATATTTACCGATTATTTGTTGAAGGGAAAGAGTGTCAAGCTGAAAACACAATAACATCGTTGATATTCTTTTAGTTTGAGAAGTTTAAAGCACTAATGTAACAAAAAAATTATGCGTTCGATGGAAAATACATATGTTCAGACTGTCAGCACATAAACACAAATATTTTTTTTGTTTGGTCGAAATAATTATTCAGGTTAAAACTAACTAAAGTTGCGTATTTTAACTTAGATTACAATAATAAAACAATTTAAAGCACTAATGTAACAGACAAATTATGCGTTCGATGGAAAATACATGTTCAGACTGTCAGCACATAAACACAAATATTTTTTTGTTTGATCAAAATGATTATTTAAGTTAAAACTAACTAAGTTGTGTATTTTAACTTAGATTACAATAATTAAACAACTAAACTTACAATATATTTTCAGATGCGCAAAAATTAGTTATGTATATTTTCTATATTTACCGATTATTTGTTGAAGTGGAAAAGATTCAAGCTCAAAACACAATAACATCGTTGATATTCTTTTAGTGTGTGTAGCTTAAAGCACTATCGTAACAAACAAATTATTCGTTCGATTGAAAATACATATGTTCAAACTGTCAGCACATAACACAAATATTTTTTTGTTTGATCGAAATGAATTTTGTAGTTAAAACTAACTAAAGTTGCGTATTTTAACTTAGATTACAATAATAAAACAATTTAACTTACAATATATATTCAGATGCGCGAAAATTGGGTATGTATATTTTCCATATGTACGGATTATTTGTTAAAGGGAAAGAGTTTCAAGCTCAAACCACAATAACATCGTTGATGTTATTTTAGTTTGGGTAGTTTAAAGCACTAATGTAACAGACATATTATGCGTTTGATGGAAAATACATATGTTCAGACTGTCGCACATAAACACAAATATTTTTTTGTTTGATCGAAATGATTATTTAATTTAAAACTAACTAAGTTGAGTATTTTTCCAGAGATTACAATAATTAAACAACTAAACTTACAATATATATTCAGATGCCCGAAAATTAGTTATGTATATTTTCTATATTTACCGATTATTTGTTGAAGGGAAAGAGTGTCAAGCTGAAAACACAATAACATCGTTGATATTCTTTTAGTTTGAGAAGTTTAAAGCACTAATGTAACAAAAAAATTATGCGTTCGATGGAAAATACATATGTTCAGACTGTCAGCACATAAACACAAATATTTTTTTTGTTTTGTCGAAATAATTATTCAGGTTAAAACTAACTAAAGTTGCGTATTTTAACTTAGATTACAATAATAAAACAATTTAAAGCACTAATGTAACATACAAATTATGCGTTCGATGGAAAATACATGTTCAGACTGTCAGCACATAAACACAAATATTTTTTTGTTTGATCAAAATGATTATTCAAGTTAAAACTAACTAAGTTGTGTATTTTAACTTAGATTACAATAATTAAACAACTAAACTTACAATATATTTTCAGATGCGCGAAAATTAGTTATGTATATTTTCTATATTTACCGATTATTTGTTGAAGTGGAAAAGATTCAAGCTCAAAACACAATAACATCGTTGATATTATTTTAGTTTGTGTAGTTTAAAGCACTAATGTAACAAACAAAGTATGCGTTCGATGGAAAATACATATGTTCAGACTGTCAACACATAAACATAAATATTTTTTTGTTCGATCGAAATAATTATTCAGGTTAAAACAAACTAAAGTTGCGTATTTTAACTTAGATTACAATAATAAAACAACTAAACTTACAATATATTTTCAGATGCGCGAAAATTAGTTATGTATATTTTCTATATTTACCGATTATTTGTTGAAGTGAAAGAGTTTCAGGCTCAAAACACAATAACATCGTTGATATTCTTTTAGTGTGTGTAGTTTAAAGCACTAATGTAACAGACAAATAATCCGTTCGATGGAAAATACATTTGTTCAGACTGCCAGAACATAAAACACATATTTTTTTGTTTGATCGAAATGAATCTTAAGTTAAAACTAACTAAGTTGTGTATTTTAACTTAGATTACAATAATTAAACACATAATACACATGTTTAAACTGTCAGCACATAAACACAAATATTTTTTTGATTGATCGAAATGATTATTTAAGTTACAACTAACTACAGTTCCGTATTTTAGCCTAGATTACAATAATAAAACAACTAAACTTACAATATATCTTCAGATGCGAGAAAATTAGTAATGTATATTTTCTATATGTACCGATTATTTGTTGAAGGGAATGAGTTTCAAGCTCAAAACACAATAACATCGTTGATATTATTTTAGTTTGGGTAGTTTAAAGCACTATCGTAACAAACAAATTATTCGTTCGATTGAAAATACATATGTTCAAACTGTCAGCACATAACACAAATATTTTTTTGTTTGATCGAAATGAATTTTGTAGTTAAAACTAACTAAAGTTGCGTATTTTAACTTAGATTACAATAATAAAACAATTTAACTTACAATATATATTCAGATGCGCGAAAATTGGGTATGTATATTTTCCATATGTACGGATTATTTGTTAAAGGGAAAGAGTTTCAAGCTCAAACCACAATAACATCGTTGATGTTATTTTAGTTTGGGTAGTTTAAAGCACTAATGTAACAGACATATTATGCGTTCGATGGAAAATACATATGTTCAGACTGTCAGCACATAAACACAAATATTTTTTTTGTTTGATCGAAATAATTATTCAGGTTAAAACTAACTAAAGTTGCGTATTTTAACTTAGATTACAATAATAAAACAATTTAAAGCACTAATGTAACAGACAAATTATGCGTTCGATGGAAAATACATATGTTCAGACTGTCAGCACATAAACACAAATATTTTTTTGTTTGATCAAAATGATTATTCAAGTTAAAACTAACTAAGTTGTGTATTTTAACTTAGATTACAATAATTAAACAACTAAACTTACAATATATTTTCAGATGCGCGAAAATTAGTTATGTATATTTTCTATATTTACCGATTATTTGTTGAAGTGGAAAAGATTCAAGCTCAAAACACAATAACATCGTTGATATTCTTTTAGTTTGAGAAGTTTAAAGCACTAATGTAACAAAAAAATTATGCGTTCGATGGAAAATACATATGTTCAGACTGTCAGCACATAAACACAAATATTTTTTTTGTTTGGTCGAAATAATTATTCAGGTTAAAACTAACTAAAGTTGCGTATTTTAACTTAGATTACAATAATAAAACAATTTAAAGCACTAATGTAACAGACAAATTATGCGTTCGATGGAAAATACATGTTCAGACTGTCAGCACATAAACACAAATATTTTTTTGTTTGATCAAAATGATTATTTAAGTTAAAACTAACTAAGTTGTGTATTTTAACTTAGATTACAATAATTAAACAACTAAACTTACAATATATTTTCAGATGCGCAAAAATTAGTTATGTATATTTTCTATATTTACCGATTATTTGTTGAAGTGGAAAAGATTCAAGCTCAAAACACAAAAACATCGTTGATATTCTTTTAGTGTGTGTAGCTTAAAGCACTATCGTAACAAACAAATTATTCGTTCGATTGAAAATACATATGTTCAAACTGTCAGCACATAACACAAATATTTTTTTGTTTGATCGAAATGAATTTTGTAGTTAAAACTAACTAAAGTTGCGTATTTTAACTTAGATTACAATAATAAAACAATTTAACTTACAATATATATTCAGATGCGCGAAAATTGGGTATGTATATTTTCCATATGTACGGATTATTTGTTAAAGGGAAAGAGTTTCAAGCTCAAACCACAATAACATCGTTGATGTTATTTTAGTTTGGGTAGTTTAAAGCACTAATGTAACAGACATATTATGCGTTTGATGGAAAATACATATGTTCAGACTGTCGCACATAAACACAAATATTTTTTTGTTTGATCGAAATGATTATTTAATTTAAAACTAACTAAGTTGAGTATTTTTCCAGAGATTACAATAATTAAACAACTAAACTTACAATATATATTCAGATGCCCGAAAATTAGTTATGTATATTTTCTATATTTACCGATTATTTGTTGAAGGGAAAGAGTGTCAAGCTGAAAACACAATAACATCGTTGATATTCTTTTAGTTTGAGAAGTTTAAAGCACTAATGTAACAAAAAAATTATGCGTTCGATGGAAAATACATATGTTCAGACTGTCAGCACATAAACACAAATATTTTTTTTGTTTTGTCGAAATAATTATTCAGGTTAAAACTAACTAAAGTTGCGTATTTTAACTTAGATTACAATAATAAAACAATTTAAAGCACTAATGTAACATACAAATTATGCGTTCGATGGAAAATACATGTTCAGACTGTCAGCACATAAACACAAATATTTTTTTGTTTGATCAAAATGATTATTCAAGTTAAAACTAACTAAGTTGTGTATTTTAACTTAGATTACAATAATTAAACAACTAAACTTACAATATATTTTCAGATGCGCGAAAATTAGTTATGTATATTTTCTATATTTACCGATTATTTGTTGAAGTGGAAAAGATTCAAGCTCAAAACACAATAACATCGTTGATATTATTTTAGTTTGTGTAGTTTAAAGCACTAATGTAACAAACAAAGTATGCGTTCGATGGAAAATACATATGTTCAGACTGTCAACACATAAACACAAATATTTTTTTTGTTTGATCGAAATAATTATTCAGGTTAAAACAAACTAAAGTTGCGTATTTTAACTTAGATTACAATAATAAAACAACTAAACTTACAATATATTTTCAGATGCGCGAAAATTAGTTATGTATATTTTCTATATTTACCGATTATTTGTTGAAGTGAAAGAGTTTCAGGCTCAAAACACAATAACATCGTTGATATTCTTTTAGTGTGTGTAGTTTAAAGCACTAATGTAACAGACAAATAATCCGTTCGATGGAAAATACATTTGTTCAGACTGCCAGAACATAAAACACATATTTTTTTGTTTGATCGAAATGAATCTTAAGTTAAAACTAACTAAGTTGTGTATTTTAACTTAGATTACAATAATTAAACACATAATACACATGTTTAAACTGTCAGCACATAAACACAAATATTTTTTTGATTGATCGAAATGATTATTTAAGTTACAACTAACTACAGTTCCGTATTTTAGCCTAGATTACAATAATAAAACAACTAAACTTACAATATATCTTCAGATGCGAGAAAATTAGTAATGTATATTTTCTATATGTACCGATTATTTGTTGAAGGGAATGAGTTTCAAGCTCAAAACACAATAACATCGTTGATATTATTTTAGTTTGGGTAGTTTAAAGCACTATCGTAACAAACAAATTATTCGTTCGATTGAAAATACATATGTTCAAACTGTCAGCACATAACACAAATATTTTTTTGTTTGATCGAAATGAATTTTGTAGTTAAAACTAACTAAAGTTGCGTATTTTAACTTAGATTACAATAATAAAACAATTTAACTTACAATATATATTCAGATGCGCGAAAATTGGGTATGTATATTTTCCATATGTACGGATTATTTGTTAAAGGGAAAGAGTTTCAAGCTCAAACCACAATAACATCGTTGATGTTATTTTAGTTTGGGTAGTTTAAAGCACTAATGTAACAGACATATTATGCGTTCGATGGAAAATACATATGTTCAGACTGTCAGCACATAAACACAAATATTTTTTTTGTTTGATCGAAATAATTATTCAGGTTAAAACTAACTAAAGTTGCGTATTTTAACTTAGATTACAATAATAAAACAATTTAAAGCACTAATGTAACAGACAAATTATGCGTTCGATGGAAAATACATATGTTCAGACTGTCAGCACATAAACACAAATATTTTTTTGTTTGATCAAAATGATTATTCAAGTTAAAACTAACTAAGTTGTGTATTTTAACTTAGATTACAATAATTAAACAACTAAACTTACAATATATTTTCAGATGCGCGAAAATTAGTTATGTATATTTTCTATATTTACCGATTATTTGTTGAAGTGGAAAAGATTCAAGCTCAAAACACAATAACATCGTTGATATTATTTTAGTTTGTGTAGTTTAAAGCACTAATGTAACAAACAAAGTATGCGTTCGATGGAAAATACATATGTTCAGACTGTCAGCACATAAACATAAATATTTTTTTGTTTGATCAAAATAATTATTCAGGTTAAAACTAACTAAAGTTGCGTATTTTAACTTAGATTACAATAATAAAACAATTTAAAGCACTAATGTAACAGACAAATTATGCGTTCGATGGAAAATACATATGTTCAGACTGTCAGCACATAAACACAAATATTTTTTTGTTTGATCAAAATGATTATTTAAGTTAAAACTAACTAAGTTGTGTATTTTAACTTAGATTACAATAATTAAACAACTAAACTTACAATATATTTTCAGATGCGCGAAAATTAGTTATGTATATTTTCTATATTTACCGATTATTTGTTGAAGTGGAGAGATTCAAGCTCAAAACACAATAACATCGTTGATATTATTTTAGTTTGTGTAGTTTAAAGCACTAATGTAACAAACAAAGTATGCGTTCGATGGAAAATACATATGTTCAGACTGTCAGCACAAAAACATAAATATTTTTTTGGTTGATCGAAATAATTATTCAGGTTAAAACAAACTAAAGTTGCGTATTTTAACTTAGATTACAATAATAAAACAACTAAACTTGCAATATATTTTCAGATGCGCGAAAATTAGTTATGTATATTTTCTATATTTACCGATTATTTGTTGAAGTGAAAGAGTTTCAGGCTCAAAACACAATAACATCGTTGATATTCTTTTAGTGTGTGTAGTTTAAAGCACTAATGTAACAGACAAATAATGCGTTCGATGGAAAATACATATGTTCAGACTGCCAGAACATAAAACACATATTTTTTTGTTTGATCGAAATGAATCTTAAGTTAAAACTAACTAAGTTGTGTATTTTAACTTAGATTACAATAATTAAACAACTACACTTACAATATATTTTCAGATGCCCGAAAATTAGTTATGTATATTTTCTATATTTACCGATTATTTGTTGAAGGGAAAGAGTTTCAAGCTCAAAACACAATAACATCGTTTTTATTATTTTAGTGTGTGTAGTTTAAAGCACTAATGTAACAGACAAATAATGCGTTCGATGGAAAATACATATGTTCAGACTGCCAGAACATAAAACACATATTTTTTGTTTGATCGAAATGAATCTTTAAGTTAAAACTAACTAAGTTGTGTATTTTAACGTAGATTACAATAATTAAACAACTAAAATTACAATATATTTTCAGATGCGCGAAAATTAGTTATGTATATTTTCTATATTTACCGATTATTTGTTGAAGTGAAAGAGATTCAAGCTCAAAACACAATAACATCGTTGATATTATTATAGTTTGTGTAGTTTAAAGTACTAATGTAACATACAAATTATGCGTTCAATGGAAAATACATATGTTCAGACTGTCAGCACATAAACACAAATATTTTTTTGTTTGATCGAAATAATTATTCAGGTTAAAACTAACTAAAGTTGCGTATTTTAACTTAGATTACAATAATAAAACAATTTAAAGCACTAATGTAACAGACAAATTATGCGTTCGATGGAAAATACATATGTTCAGACTGTCAGCACATAAACACAAATATTTTTTTTGTTTGATCGAAATGAATCTTAAGTTAAAACTAACTAAGTTGTGTATTTTAATGTAGATTACAATAATTAAACAACTAAAATTACAATATATTTTCAGATGCCCGAAAATTAGTTGTTTGTTTTCTATATTTACCGATTATTTGTTGAAGGGAAAGAGTTTCAAGCTGAAAACACAATAACATCGTTGATATTATTTTAGTTTGGGTAGTTTAAAGCACTAATGTAACAAACAAATTATGCGTTCGATGGAATATACATATGTTCAGACTGTCAGCACATAAACATAAATATTTTGTTGTTTGATCGAAGTTATTATTCAGGTTAAAACTAACTAAAGTTGCGTATTTTAACTTAGATTACAATAATAAAACAACTAAACTTACAATATATCTTCAGATGCGCGAAAATTAGTTATGTATATTTTCTATATGTACCGGTTATTTGTTGACGGGAAAGAGTTTCAGGCTCAAAACACAATAACATCGTTGCTATTCTTTTAGTTTGTGTATTTTAAAGCACTAATGTAACAGACAAATTATGCGTTCGATGGAAAATACATATGTTCAGACTGTCAGCACATAAACATAAATATTTTTTTGTTTGATCGAAATAATTATTCAGGTTAAAACTAACTAAAGTTGCGTATTTTAACTTAGATTACAATAATAAAACAACTAAACTTACAATATATTTTTAGATGCGCGAAAATTAGTTATGTATATTTTCTATATTTACCGATTATATGAAGTGAAAGAGTTTCAGGCTCAAAACACAATAACATCGTTGATATTCTTTTAGTGTGTGTAGTTTAAAGCACTAATGTAACAGACAAATAATGCGTTCGATGGAAAATATATATGTTCAGACTGCCGAACATAAAACACATATTTTTTTGTTTGATCGAAATTAAGCTTTAAGTTAAAACTAACTAAGTTGTGTATTTTAACTTAGATTACAATAATAAAACAACTAAACTTACAATATATCTTCAGATGCGCGAAAATTAGTTATGTATATTTTCTATATGTACCGATTATTTGTTGACGGGGAAGAGTTTCAGGCTCAAAACACAATAACATCGTTGATATTCTTTTAGTATGTGTAGTTTAAAGCACTAATGTAACAGACAAATTATGCGTTCGATGGAAAATACAAATGTTCAGACTGTCAGCACATAAACACAAATATTTGTTTTGTTTGATGCCCGAAAATTAGTAATGTATATTTTCTATATTTACCGATTATTTGTTGAAGGGAAAGAGTTTCAAGCTCAAAACACAATAACATCGTTGATATTATTTTAGTGTGTGTAGTTTAAAGCACTAATGTAACAGACAAATAATGCGTTCGATGGAAAATACATATGTTCAGACTGCCAGAACATAAAACACATATTTTTTTGTTTTATCGAAATGAATCTTTAAGTTAAAACTAACTAAGTTGTGTATTTTAACTTAGATTACAATAATTAAACAACTAAATTTACAATATATCTTCAGATGCGCGAAAATTAGTTATGTATATTTTCTATATGCACGATTATTTGTTGAAGGGAAAGAGTGTTAAGCTCAAAACACAATAACATCGTTGATATTATTTTAGTTTGGGTAGTTTAAAGCACTAATGTAACAAACAAATTATTCGTTTGATGGAAGATACATATGTTCAAACTGTCAGCACATAAACACAAATATTTTTTTGTTTGATCGAAATGTTTATTTAAGTTAAAACTAACTGAAGTTGCGTATTTTAACTTAGATTACAATAATTAAACAACTAAATTTACAATATATCTTCAGATGCGCGAAAATTAGTTATGTATATTTTCTATATGTACCGATTATTTGTTGAAGGGAAAGAGTTTCAAGCTCAAACACAATAACATCGTTTATATTATTTTAATTTGGGTAGTTTAAATTACTAATTAGGCAAACGACTTATGCGTTTGAAAGAAAATACATATGTTTAAACTGTCAGCACATAAACACAAATATTTTTTTGTTTGATCGAAATGATTCTTTAAGATAAAACTAACTAAAGTTGCGTATTTTAATTTAGATTACAATAATTAAACAACTAAATTTACAATATATCTTCAGATGCGCGAAAATTAGTTATGTATATTTTCTATATGTACCGATTATTTGTTAAAGGAAAAGAGTTGCAAGCTCAAAACACAACAACATCGTTGATATAATTTTAGTTTGGGTAGTTTAAAGCACTAATGTAACACACAAATTATTCGTTTGATGGAAAATACATATGTTCAAACTGTCAGCACATATACACAAATATTTTTTGTTTGATCGAAATGATTATTTAAGTTAAAACTAACTAAAGTTGCGTATTTTAACTTAGATTACAATAATTAAACAACTAAACTTACAATATATTTTCAGATGCGCGAAAATTAGTTATGTATATTTTCTATATGTACGATTATTTGTTGAAGGGAAAGAGTGTTAAGCTCGAAACACAATAACATCGTTGATATTATTTTAGTTTGGGTAGTTTAAAGCACTAATGTAACACACAAATTATTCGTTCGATGGAAAATACATATGTTCAAACTGTCAGCACATAAACACAAATATTTTTTTGTTTGATCGAAATGATTATTTAAGATAAAACTAACTAAAGTTGCGTATTTTAACTTAGTTTACAATAATTAAACAACTAAATTTACAATATATCTTCAGATGCGCGAAAATTAGTTATGTATATTTTCTATATGTACCGATTATTTGTTGAAGGGAAAGAGTTGCAAGCTCAAATCACAACAACATCGTTGATATAATTTTAGTTTGGGTAGTTTAAAGCACTAATGTAACAAACAAATTATTCGTTTGATGGAAAATACATATGTTCAAACTGTCAGCACATAAACATAAATATTTTTTTGATTGATCGAAATGATTCTTTAAGTTACAACTAACTAAAGTTGCGTATTTTAACTTAGAGTACAATAAGAAAACAACTAAACTTACAATATATCTTCAGATGCGCAAAAATTAGTTATGTATATTTTCCATATGTACCGATTATTATTTGAAGGGAAAGATTTTGAAGCTCAAAACACAATAACATCGTTAATATTCTTTTAGTTTGAGTAGTTTAAAGCACTAATGTAACAAAACAGTATGCGTTCGATGGAAAATACATATGTTCAAAATGTCAGCACATAAACACAAATATTTTTTTGTTTGATCGAAATGATTCTTTAGATAAAACTAACTAAAGTTGCGTATTTTAACTTAGATTACAATAATTAAACAACTAAATTTACAATATATCTTCAGATGCGCGAAAATTAGTTATGTATATTTTCTATATGCACGATTATTTGTTGAAGGGAAAGAGTGTTAAGCTCAAAACACAATAACATCGTTGATATTATTTTAGTTTGGGTAGTTTAAAGCACTAATGTAACAAACAAATTATTCGTTTGATGGAAGATACACATGTTCAAACTGTCAGCACATAAACACAAATATTTTTTGTTTGATCGAAATGTTTATTTAAGTTAAAACTAACTAAGTTGTGTATTTTAACTTAGATTACAATAATTAAACAACTAAATTTACAATATATTTTCAGATGCGCAAAAATTAGTTATGTATATTTTCTATATTTACCGATTATTTGTTGAAGTGGAAAGAGTTTCAAGCTCAAAACACAATAACATCGTTGATATTATTTTAGTTTGGGTAGTTTAAAGCACTAATGTAACAAACAAATTATTCGTTTGATGGAAAATACATATGTTCAAACTGTCAGCACATAAACATAAATATTTTTTTGATTGATCGAAATAATTATTTAAGTTACAACTAACTAAAGTTGCGTATTTTAACTTAGAGTACAATAAGAAAACAACTAAACTTACAATATATCTTCAGATGCGCAAAAATTAGTTATGTATATTTTCTATATGTCCCGATTATTATTTGAAGGGAAAGATTTTTAAGCTCAAAACACAATAACATCGTTAATATTCTTTTAGTTTGAGTAGTTTAAAGCACTAATGTAACAAAACAGTATGCGTTCGATGGAAAATACATATGTTCAAAATGTCAGCACATAAACACAAATATTTTTTTGTTTGATCGAAATGATTCTTTAGATAAAACTAACTAAAGTTGCGTATTTTAACTTAGATTACAATAATAAAACAACTAAACTTACAATATATTTTCAGATGCGCGAAAATTAGTTATGTATATTTTCTATATGTACCGATTATTTGTTGACGGGAAAGAGTTTCAGGCTCAAAACACAATAACATCGTTGATATTCTTTTAGTATGTGTAGTTTAAAGCACTAATGTAACAGACAAATTATGCGTTCGATGTAAAATACATATGTTCAGACTGTCAGCACATAAACACAAATATTTGTTTTGTTTGATGCCCTAAAATTAGTAATGTATATTTTCTATATTTACCGATTATTTGTTGAAGGGAAAGAGTTTCAAGCTCAAAACACAATAACATCGTTGATATTATTTTATTGTGTGTAGTTTAAAGCACTAATGTAACAGACAAATAATGCGTTCGATGGAAAATACATATGTTCAGACTGCCAGAACATAAAACACATATTTTTTTGTTTGATCGAAATGTTTATTTAAGTTAAAACTGACTGAAGTTGCGTATTTTAACTTAGATTACAATAATTAAACAACTAAATTTACATATATCTTCAGATGCGCGAAAATTAGTTATGTATATTTTCTATATGTACCGAATATTTGTTGAAGGGAAAGAGTTTCAAGCTCAACACACAATAACATCGTTGATATTATTTTAGTTTGGGTAGTTTAAAGCACTAATGTAACAAACAAACGATGCGTTCGATGGAAAATACATATGTTCAGACTGTCAGCACATAAACATAAATATTTTGTTGTTTGATCAAAATTATTATTCAGGTTAAAACTAACTAAAGTTGCGTATTTTAACTTAAATTACAATAATAAAACAACTAAACTTACAATATATCTTCAGATGCGCGAAAATTAGTTATGTATATTTTCTATATGTACCGATTATTTGTTGAAGGGAAAGAGTTTCAAGCTCAACACAATAACATCGTTTATATTATTTTAATTTGGGTAGTTTAAATTACTAATTAGGCAAACGACTTATGCGTTTGAAAGAAAATACATATGTTTAAACTGTCAGCACATAAACACAAATATTTTTTTGTTTGATCGAAATGATTCTTTAAGATAAAACTAACTAAAGTTGCGTATTTTAATTTAGATTACAATAATTAAACAACTAAATTTACAATATATCTTCAGATGCGCAAAAATTAGTTATGTATATTTTCTATATGCACGATTATTTGTTGAAGGGAAAGAGTGTTAAGCTCAAAACACAATAACATCGTTGATATTATTTTAGTTTGGGTAGTTTAAATCACTAATGTAACAAACAAATTATTCGTTTGATGGAAGATACATATGTTCAAACTGTCAGCACATAAACACAAATATTTTTTTGTTTGATCGAAATGTTTATTTAAGTTAAAACTGACTGAAGTTGCGTATTTTAACTTAGATTACAATAATTAAACAACTAAATTTACAATATATCTTCAGATGCGCGAAAATTAGTTATGTATATTTTCTATATGTACCGATTATTTGTTAAAGGAAAAGAGTTGCAAGCTCAAAACACAACAACATCGTTGATATAATTTTAGTTTGGGTAGTTTAAAGCACTAATGTAACAAACAAATTATTCGTTTGATGGAAAATACATATGTTCAAACTGTCAGCACATATACACAAATATTTTTTGTTTGATCGAAATGATTATTTAAGTTAAAACTAACTAAAGTTGCGTATTTTAACTTAGATTACAATAAGAAAACAACTAAACTTACAATATATTTTCAGATGCGCGAAAATTAGTTATGTATATTTTCTATATGTACGATTATTTGTTGAAGGGAAAGAGTGTTAAGATCAAAACACAATAACATCGTTGATATTATTTTAGTTTGGGTAGTTTAAAGCACTAATGTAATTAACAAATTATTCGTTCGATGGAAAATACATATGTTTAAACTGTAAGCACAAAAACACAAATATTTTTTTGTTTGATCGAAATGATTTTTTAAGATAAAACTAACTAAAGTTGCGTATTTTAACTTAGTTTACAATAATTAAACAACTAAATTTACAATATATCTTCAGATGCGCGAAAATTAGTTATGTATATTTTCTATATGTACCGATTATTTGTTGAAGGGAATCAGTTGCAAGCTCAAAACACAACAACATCGTTGATATAATTTTAGTTTGGGTAGTTTAAAGCACTAATGTAACAAAACAGTATGCGTTCGATGGAAAATACATATGTTCAAAATGTCAGCACATAAACACAAATATTTTTTTGTTTGATCGAAATGATTCTTGAGTTTGAATGGAAAGAGTTTCAAGCTCAACACACAATAACATCGTTGATATTATTTTAGTTTGGGTAGTTTAAAGCACTAATGTAACAAACAAATTATTCGTTTGATGGAAGATACACATGTTCAAACTGTCAGCACATAAACACAAATATTTTTTGTTTGATCGAAATGTTTATTTAAGTTAAAACTAACTGAAGTTGTTGACTGTCAGCACATAAACTTAATATTTTGTTGTTTGATCAAAATTATTATTCAGGTTAAAACTAACTAAAGTTGCGTATTTTAACTTAGATTACAATAATTAAACAACTAAATTTACAATATATCTTCAGATGCGCGAAAATTAGTTATGTATATTTTCTATATGTACCGATTATTTGTTGAAGGGAAAGAGTTTCAAGCTCAAAACACAATAACATCGTTTATATTATTTTAATTTGGGTAGTTTAAATTACTAATTAGGCAAACGTCTTATGCGTTTGAAAGAAAATACATATGTTTAAACTGTCAGCACATAAACACAAATATTTTTTTGTTTGATCGAAATGATTTTTTAAGATAAAACTAACTAAAGTTGCGTATTTTAACTTAGTTTACAATAATTAAACAACTAAATTTACAATATATCTTCAGATGCGCGGAAATTAGTTATGTATATTTTCTATATGTACCGATTATTTGTTAAAGGAAAAGAGTTGCAAGCTCAAAACACAACAACATCGTTGATATAATTTTAGTTTGGGTAGTTTACAGCACTAATGTAACAAACAAATTATTCGTTTGATGGAAAATACATATGTTCAAACTGTCAGCACATAAACATAAATATTTTTTTGATTGATCGAAATGATTCTTTAAGTTACAACTAACTAAAGTTGCGTATTTTAACTTAGAGTACAATAAGAAAACAACTAAACTTACAATATATCTTCAGATGCGCAAAAATTAGTTATGTATATTTTCCATATGTCCCGATTATTATTTGAAGGGAAAGATTTTTAAGCTCAAAACACAATAACATCGTTAATATTCTTTTAGTTTGAGTAGTTTAAAGCACTAATGTAACAAAACAGTATGCGTTCGATGGAAAATACATATGTTCAAAATGTCAGCACATAAACACAAATATTTTTTTGTTTGATCGAAATGATTCTTTAGATAAAACTAACTAAAGTTGCGTATTTTAACTTAGATTACAATAATAAAACAACTAAACTTACAATATATCTTCAGATGCGCGAAAATTAGTTATGTATATTTTCTATATGTACCGATTATTTGTTGACGGGAAAGAGTTTCAGGCTCAAAACACAATAACATCGTTGATATTCTTTTAGTATGTGTAGTTTAAAGCACTAATGTAACAGACAAATTATGCGTTCGATGTAAAATACAAATGTTCAGACTGTCAGCACATAAACACAAATATTTGTTTTGTTTGATGCCCGAAAATTAGTAATGTATATTTTCTATATTTACCGATTATTTGTTGAAGGGAAAGAGTTTCAAGCTCAAAACACAATAACATCGTTGATATTATTTTATTGTGTGTAGTTTAAAGCACTAATGTAACAGACAAATAATGCGTTCGATGGAAAATACATATGTTCAGACTGCCAGAACATAAAACACATATTTTTTTGTTTGATCGAAATGAATCTTTAAGTTAAAACTAACTAAGTTGTGTATTTTAACTTAGATTACAATAATTAAACAACTAAATTTACAATATATCTTCAGATGCGCAAAAATTAGTTATGTATATTTTCTATATGCACGATTATTTGTTGAAGGGAAAGAGTGTTAAGCTCAAAACACAATAACATCGTTGATATTATTTTAGTTTGGGTAGTTTAAATCACTAATGTAACAAACAAATTATTCGTTTGATGGAAGATACATATGTTCAAACTGTCAGCACATAAACACAAATATTTTTTTGTTTGATCGAAATGTTTATTTAAGTTAAAACTGACTGAAGTTGCGTATTTTAACTTAGATTACAATAATTAAACAACTAAATTTACAATATATCTTCAGATGCGCGAAAATTAGTTATGTATATTTTTTATATGTACCGAATATTTGTTGAAGGGAAAGAGTTTCAAGCTCAACACACAATAACATCGTTGATATTATTTTAGTTTGGGTAGTTTAAAGCACTAATGTAACAAACAAACGATGCGTTCGATGGAAAATACATATGTTCAGACTGTCAGCACATAAACATAAATATTTTGTTGTTTGATCAAAATTATTATTCAGGTTAAAACTAACTAAAGTTGCGTATTTTAACTTAAATTACAATAATAAAACAACTAAACTTACAATATATCTTCAGATGCGCGAAAATTAGTTATGTATATTTTCTATATGTACCGATTATTTGTTGAAGGGAAAGAGTTTCAAGCTCAACACAATAACATCGTTTATATTATTTTAATTTGGGTAGTTTAAATTACTAATTAGGCAAACGACTTATGCGTTTGAAAGAAAATACATATGTTTAAACTGTCAGCACATAAACACAAATATTTTTTTGTTTGATCGAAATGATTCTTTAAGATAAAACTAACTAAAGTTGCGTATTTTAATTTAGATTACAATAATTAAACAACTAAATTTACAATATATCTTCAGATGCGCGAAAATTAGTTATGTATATTTTCTATATGTACCGATTATTTGTTAAAGGAAAAGAGTTGCAAGCTCAAAACACAACAACATCGTTGATATAATTTTAGTTTGGGTAGTTTAAAGCACTAATGTAACAAACAAATTATTCGTTTGATGGAAAATACATATGTTCAAACTGTCAGCACATATACACAAATATTTTTTGTTTGATCGAAATGATTATTTAAGTTAAAACTAACTAAAGTTGCGTATTTTAACTTAGATTACAATAATTAAACAACTAAACTTACAATATATTTTCAGATGCGCGAAAATTAGTTATGTATATTTTCTATATGTACGATTATTTGTTGAAGGGAAAGACTGTTAAGATCAAAACACAATAACATCGTTGATATTATTTTAGTTTGGGTAGTTTAAAGCACTAATGTAATTAACAAATTATTCGTTCGATGGAAAATACATATGTTTAAACTGTAAGCACAAAAACACAAATATTTTTTTGTTTGATCGAAATGATTTTTTAAGATAAAACTAACTAAAGTTGCGTATTTTAACTTAGTTTACAATAATTAAACAACTAAATTTACAATATATCTTCAGATGCGCGAAAATTAGTTATGTATATTTTCTATATGTACCGATTATTTGTTGAAGGGAAAGAGTTGCAAGCTCAAAACACAACAACATCGTTGATATAATTTTAGTTTGGGTAGTTTAAAGCACTAATATAACAAACAAATTATTCGTTTGATGGAAAATACATATGTTCAAACTGTCAGCACATAAACATAAATATTTTTTTGATTGATCGAAATGATTCTTTAAGTTACAACTAACTAAAGTTGCGTATTTTAACTTAGAGTACAATAAGAAAACAACTAAACTTACAATATATCTTCAGATGCGCAAAAATTAGTTATGTATATTTTCCATATGTACCGATTATTATTTGAAGGGAAAGATTTTTAAGCTCAAAACACAATAACATCGTTAATATTCTTTTAGTTTGAGTAGTTTAAAGCACTAATGTAACAAAACAGTATGCGTTCGATGGAAAATACATATGTTCAAAATGTCAGCACATAAACACAAATATTTTTTGTTTGATCGAAATGATTCTTTAGATAAAACTAACTAAAGTTGCGTATTTTAACTTAGATTACAATAATTAAACAACTAAATTTACAATATGTCTTCGATGCGCGAAAATTAGTTATGTATATTTTCTATATGCACGATTATTTGTTGAAGGGAAAGAGTGTTAAGCTCAAAACACAATAACATAGTTGATATTATTTTAGTTTGGGTAGTTTAAAGCACTAATGTAACAAACAAACGATGCGTTCGATGGAAAATACATATGTTCAGACTGTCAGCACATAAACATAAATATTTTGTTGTTTGATCAAAATTATTATTCAGGTTAAAACTAACTAAAGTTGCGTATTTTAACTTAGATTACAATAATAAAACAACTAAACTTACAATATATCTTCAGATGCGCGAAAATTAGTTATGTATATTTTCTATATGTACCGATTATTTGTTGAAGGGAAAGAGTTGCAAGCTCAAAACACAACAACATCGTTGATATAATTTTAGTTTGGGTAGTTTAAAGCACTAATGTAACAAACAAATTATTCGTTTGATGGAAAATACATATGTTCAGACTGTCAGCACATAAACATAAATATTTTGTTGTTTGATCAAAATTATTATTCAGGTTAAAACTAACTAAAGTTGCGTATTTTAACTTAGATTACAATAATAAAACAACTAAACTTACAATATATCTTCAGATGCGCGAAAATTAGTTATGTATATTTTCTATATGCACGATTATTTGTTGAAGGGAAAGAGTGTTAAGCTCAAAACACAATAACATCGTTTATATTATTTTAATTTGGGTAGTTTAAATTACTAATGTAACAAACAAATTATTCGTTTGATGGAAGATACATATGTTCAAACTGTCAGCACATAAACACAAATATTTTTTTGTTTGATCGAAATGTTTATTTAAGTTAAAACTGACTGAAGTTGCGTATTTTAACTTAGATTACAATAATTAAACAACTAAATTTACAATATATCTTCAGATGCGCGAAAATTAGTTATGTATATTTTCTATATGTACCGATTATTTGTTGAAGGGAAAGAGTTTCAAGCTCAACACAATAACATCGTTTATATTATTTTAATTTGGGTAGTTTAAATTACTAATTAGGCAAACGACTTATGCGTTTGAAAGAAAATACATATGTTCAAACTGTCAGCACATATACACAAATATTTTTTGTTTGATCGAAATGATTATTTAAGTTAAAACTAACTAAAGTTGCGTATTTTAACTTAGATTACAATAATTAAACAACTAAACTTACAATATATTTTCAGATGCGCAAAAATTAGTTATGTATATTTTCTATATGTACGATTATTTGTTGAAGGGAAAGAGTGTTAAGCTCGAAACACAATAACATCGTTGATATTATTTTAGTTTGGGTAGTTTAAAGCACTAATGTAACAGACAAATTATGCGTTCGATGTAAAATACAAATGTTCAGACTGTCAGCACATAAACACAAATATTTGTTTTGTTTGATGCCCGAAAATTAGTAATGTATATTTTCTATATTTACCGATTATTTGTTGAAGGGAAAGAGTTTCAAGCTCAAAACACAATAACATCGTTGATATTATTTTATTGTGTGTAGTTTAAAGCACTAATGTAACAGACAAATAATGCGTTCGATGGAAAATACATATGTTCAGACTGCCAGAACATAAAACACATATTTTTTTGTTTGATCGAAATGTTTATTTAAGTTAAAACTGACTGAAGTTGCGTATTTTAACTTAGATTACAATAATTAAACAACTAAATTTACATATATCTTCAGATGCGCGAAAATTAGTTATGTATATTTTCTATATGTACCGAATATTTGTTGAAGGGAAAGAGTTTCAAGCTCAACACACAATAACATCGTTGATATTATTTTAGTTTGGGTAGTTTAAAGCACTAATGTAACAAACAAACTATGCGTTCGATGGAAAATACATATGTTCAGACTGTCAGCACATAAACATAAATATTTTGTTGTTTGATCAAAATTATTATTCAGGTTAAAACTAACTAAAGTTGCGTATTTTAACTTAAATTACAATAATAAAACAACTAAACTTACAATATATCTTCAGATGCGCGAAAATTAGTTATGTATATTTTCTATATGTACCGATTATTTGTTGAAGGGAAAGAGTTTCAAGCTCAACACAATAACATCGTTTATATTATTTTAATTTGGGTAGTTTAAATTACTAATTAGGCAAACGACTTATGCGTTTGAAAGAAAATACATATGTTTAAACTGTCAGCACATAAACACAAATATTTGTTTTGTTTGATGCCCGAAAATTAGTAATGTATATTTTCTATATTTACCGATTATTTGTTGAAGGGAAAGAGTTTCAAGCTCAAAACACAATAACATCGTTGATATTATTTTAGTGTGTGTAGTTTAAAGCACTAATGTAACAGACAAATAATCCGTACATATGGAAAATATACATACCCAATTTTCGCGCATCTGAATATATATTGTAAGTTAAATTGTTTAATTATTGTAATCTAAGTTAAAATACGCAACTTTAGTTAGTTTTAACTACAAAATTCATTTCGATCAAACAAAAAAATATTTATGTTTATGTGCTGACAGTTTGAACATATGTATTTTCAATCGAACGAATAATTTGTTTGTTACATTAGTGCTTTAAACTACCCAAACTAAAATAATATTAACGATGTTATTGTGTTTTGAGCTTCAAACTCTTTCCCTTCAAAAATAATCGGTACATATGGAAAATATACATAACTAATTTTCGCGCATCTGAAGATATATTGTAAATTTAGTTGTTTTCTTATTGTAATCTAAGTTAAAATACGCAACTTTAGTTAGTTTTAACTTAAATAATCATTTCGATCAAACAAAAAAATATTTATGTTTATGTGCTGACAGTTTGAACATATGTATTTTCCATCAAACGCATAGTTTGTTTGTTACATTAGTGCTTTAAACTACCCAAACTAAAATAATATCAACGATGTTATTGTGTTTTGAGCTTGAAACTCTTTCCCTTCAACAAATATTCGGTACATATAGAAAATATACATAACTAATTTTCGCGCATCTGAAGATATATTGTAAATTTAGTTGTTTAATTATTGTAATCTAAGTTAAAATACGCAACTTCAGTTAGTTTGAACTTAAATAAACATTTCGATCAAACAAAAAAATATTTATGTTTATGTGCTGACAGTCTGAACATATGTATTTTCCATCGAACGCATCGTTTGTTTGTTACATTAGTGCTTTAAACTACCCAAACTAAAATAATATCAACGATGTTATTGTGTTTTGAGCTTGAAACTCTTTCCCTTCAACAAATATTCGGTACATATAGAAAATATACATAACTAATTTTTGCGCATCTGAAGATATATTGTAAATTTAGTTGTTTAATTATTGTAATCTAAGTTAAAATACGCAACTTCAGTTAGTTTTAACTTAAATAAACATTTCGATCAAACAAAAAAATATTTATGTTTATGTGCTGACAGTCTGAACATATGTATTTTCCATCGAACGCATCGTTTGTTTGTTACATTAGTGCTTTAAACTACCCAAACTAAAATAATATCAACGATGTTATTGTGTTTTGAGCTTGAACACTCTTTCCCTTCAACAAATATTCGGTACATATAGAAAATATACATAACTAATTTTCGCGCATCTGAAGATATATTGTAAATTTAGTTGTTTAATTATTGTAATCTAAGTTAAAATACGCAACTTCAGTTAGTTTTAACTTAAATAATACATTTCGATCAAACAAAAAAATATTTATGTTTATGTGCTGACAGTCTGAACATATGTATTTTCCATCGAACGCATCGTTTGTTTGTTACATTAGTGCTTTAAACTACCCAAACTAAAATAATATCAACGATGTTATTGTGTTTTGAGCTTGAAACTCTTTCCCTTCAACAAATATTCGGTACATATAGAAAATATACATAACTAATTTTCGCGCATCTGAAGATATATTGTAAATTTAGTTGTTTAATTATTGTAATCTAAGTTAAAATACGCAACTTCAGTTAGTTTTAACTTAAATAAACATTTCGATCAAACAAAAAAATATTTATGTTTATGTGCTGACAGTCTGAACATATGTATTTTCCATCGAACGCATCGTTTGTTTGTTACATTAGTGCTTTAAACTACCCAAACTAAAATAATATCAACGATGTTATTGTGTTTTGAGCTTGAAACTCTTTCCCTTCAACAAATATTCGGTACATATAGAAAATATACATAACTAATTTTCGCGCATCTGAAGATATATTGTAAATTTAGTTGTTTAATTATTGTAATCTAAGTTAAAATACGCAACTTCAGTTAGTTTTAACTTAAAAAACATTTCGATCAAACAAAAAAATATTTATGTTTATGTGCTGACATTCTGAACATATGTATTTTCCATCGAACGCATCGTTTGTTTGTTACATTAGTGCTTTAAACTACCCAAACTAAAATAATATTAACGATGTTATTGTGTTTTGAGCTTGAAACTCTTTCCCTTCAACATAATATTCGGTACATATAGAAAATATACATAACTAATTTTCGCGCATCTGAAGATATATTGTAAATTTAGTTGTTTAATTATTGTAATCTAAGTTAAAATACGCAACTTCAGTTAGTTTTAACTTAAATAAACATTTCGATCAAACAAAAAAATATTTGTGTTTATGTGCTGACAGTTTGAACATATGTATCTTCCATCAAACGAATAATTTGTTTGTTACATTAGTGCTTTAAACTACCCACACTAAAATAATATCAACGATGTTATTGTGTTTTGAGCTTAACACCCTTTCCCTTCAACAAATAATCGTGCATATAGAAAATATACATAACTAATTTTCGCGCATCTGAAGATATATTGTAAATTTAGTTGTTTAATTATTGTAAACTAAGTTAAAATACGCAACTTTAGTTAGTTTTATCTTACAAAATCATTTCGATCAAACAAACAAATATTTGTGTTTTTGTGCTGACAGTTTAAACATATGTATTTTCCATCGAACGAATAATTTGTTAATTACATTAGTGCTTTAAACTACCCACACTAAAATAATATCAACGATGTTATTGTGTTTTGAGCTTAACACCCTTTCCCTTCAACAAATAATCGTGCATATAGAAAATATACATAACTAATTTTCGCGCATCTGAAGATATATTGTAAATTTAGTTGTTTAATTATTGTAATCTAAGTTAAAATACGCAACTTCAGTTAGTTTTAACTTAAATAAACATTTCGATCAAACAAAAAAATATTTGTGTTTATGTGCTGACAGTTTGAACATATGTATTTTCCATCAAACGAATAATTTGTTTGTTACATTAGTGCTTTAAACTACCCAAACTAAAATTATATCAACGATGTTGTTGTGTTTTGAGCTTGCAACTCTTTTCCTTTAACAAATAATCGGTACATATAGAAAATATACATAACTAATTTTCGCGCATCTGAAGATATATTGTAAATTTAGTTGTTTAATTATTGTAATCTAAATTAAAATACGCAACTTTAGTTAGTTTTATCTTAAAGAATCATTTCGATCAAACAAAAAAATATTTGTGTTTATGTGCTGACAGTTTAAACATATGTATTTTCTTTCAAACGCATAAGTCGTTTGCCTAATTAGTAATTTAAACTACCCAAATTAAAATAATATAAACGATGTTATTGTGTTTTGAGCTTGAAACTCTTTTTAAAAATAAGCTTGAAACTCTTTCCCTTCAACAAATAATCGGTACATATAGAAAATATACATAACTAATTTTCGCGCATCTGAAGATATATTGTAAATTTAGTTGTTTAATTATTGTAATCTAAGTTAAAATACGCAACTTCAGTTAGTTTTAACTTAAATAAACATTTCGATCAAACAAAAAAATATTTGTGTTTATGTGCTGACAGTTTGAACATATGTATCTTTCATCAAACGAATAATTTGTTTGTTACATTAGTGCTTTAAACTACCCACACTAAAATAATATCAACGATGTTATTGTGTTTTGAGCTTAACACCCTTTCCCTTCAACAAATAATCGTGCATATAGAAAATATACATAACTAATTTTCGCGCATCTGAAGATATATTGTAAATTTAGTTGTTTAATTATTGTAAACTAAGTTAAAATACGCAACTTTAGTTAGTTTTATCTTACAAAAATCATTTCGATCAAACAAAAAAATATTTGTGTTTTTGTGCTGACAGTTTAAACATATGTATTTTCCATCGAACGAATAATTTGTTAATTACATTAGTGCTTTAAACTACCCACACTAAAATAATATCAACGATGTTATTGTGTTTTGAGCTTAACACCCTTTCCCTTCAACAAATAATCGTGCATATAGAAAATATACATAACTAATTTTCGCGCATCTGAAGATATATTGTAAATTTAGTTGTTTAATTATTGTAATCTAAGTTAAAATACGCAACTTCAGTTAGTTTTAACTTAAATAAACATTTCGATCAAACAAAAAAATATTTGTGTTTATGTGCTGACAGTTTGAACATATGTATTTTCCATCAAACGAATAATTTGTTTGTTACATTAGTGCTTTAAACTACCCAAACTAAAATTATATCAACGATGTTGTTGTGTTTTGAGCTTGCAACTCTTTTCCTTTAACAAATAATCGGTACATATAGAAAATATACATAACTAATTTTCGCGCATCTGAAGATATATTGTAAATTTAGTTGTTTAATTATTGTAATCTAAATTAAAATACGCAACTTTAGTTAGTTTTATCTTAAAGAATCATTTCGATCAAACAAAAAAATATTTGTGTTTATGTGCTGACAGTTTAAACATATGTATTTTCTTTCAAACGCATAAGTCGTTTGCCTAATTAGTAATTTAAACTACCCAAATTAAAATAATATAAACGATGTTATTGTGTTTTGAGCTTGAAACTCTTTCCCTTCAACAAATAATCGGTACATATAAAAAATATACATAACTAATTTTCGCGCATCTGAAGATATATTGTAAGTTTAGTTGTTTTATTATTGTAATCTAAGTTAAAATACGCAACTTTAGTTAGTTTTAACCTGAATAATAATTTTGATCAAACAACAAAATATTTATGTTTATGTGCTGACAGTCTGAACATATGTATTTTCCATCGAACGCATCGTTTGTTTGTTACATTAGTGCTTTAAACTACCCAAACTAAAATAATATCAACGATGTTATTGTGTTTTGAGCTTGAAACTCTTTCCCTTCAACAAATATTCGGTACATATAGAAAATATACATAACTAATTTTCGCGCATCTGAAAATATATTGTAAATTTAGTTGTTTAATTATTGTAATCTAAGTTAAAATACGCAACTTCAGTTAGTTTTGACTTAAATAAACATTTCGATCAAACAAAAAAATATTTATGTTTATGTGCTGACAGTCTGAACATATGTATTTTCCATCGAACGCATTGTTTGTTTGTTACATTAGTGCTTTAAACTACCCAAACTAAAATAATATCAACGATGTTATTGTGTTTTGAGCTTGAAACTCTTTCCCTTCAACAAATATTCGGTACATATAGAAAATATACATAACTAATTTTCGCGCATCTGAAGATATATTGTAAATTTAGTTGTTTAATTATTGTAATCTAAGTTAAAATACGCAACTTCAGTTAGTTTTAACTTAAATAAACATTTCGATCAAACAAAAAAATATTTGTGTTTATGTGCTGACAGTTTGAACATATGTATCTTCCATCAAACGAATAATTTGTTTGTTACATTAGTGCTTTAAACTACCCACACTAAAATAATATCAACGATGTTATTGTGTTTTGAGCTTAACACCCTTTCCCTTCAACAAATAATCGTGCATATAGAAAATATACATAACTAATTTTCGCGCATCTGAAGATATATTGTAAATTTAGTTGTTTAATTATTGTAAACTAAGTTAAAATACGCAACTTTAGTTAGTTTTATCCTACAAAATCATTTCGATCAAACACAAAAATATTTGTGTTTTTGTGCTGACAGTTTAAACATATGTATTTTCCATCGAACGAATAATTTGTTAATTACATTAGTGCTTTAAACTACCCAAACTAAAATAATATCAACGATGTTATTGTGTTTTGAGCTTAACACTCTTTCCCTTCAACAAATAATCGTACATATAGAAAATATACATAACTAATTTTCGCGCATCTGAAGATATATTGTAAGTTTAGTTGTTTAATTATTGTAATCTAAGTTAAAATACGCAACTTTAGTTAGTTTTAACTTAAATAATCATTTCGATCAAACAAAAAATATTTGTGTATATGTGCTGACAGTTTGAACATATGTATTTTCCATCAAACGAATAATTTGTTTGTTACATTAGTGCTTTAAACTACCCAAACTAAAATTATATCAACGATGTTGTTGTGTTTTGAGCTTGCAACTCTTTTCCTTTAACAAATAATCGGTACATATATAAAATATACATAACTAATTTTCGCGCATCTGAAGATATATTGTAAATTTAGTTGTTTAATTATTGTAATCTAAATTAAAATACGCAACTTTAGTTAGTTTTATCTTAAAGAATCATTTCGATCAAACAAAAAAATATTTGTGTTTATGTGCTGACAGTTTGAACGAATAATTTGTTTGTTACATTAGTGCTTTAAACTACCCAAATTAAAATAATATCAACGATGTTATTGTGTTTTGAGCTTAACACTCTTTCCCTTCAACAAATAATCGTTCATATAGAAAATATACATAACTAATTTTCGCGCATCTGAAGATATATTGTAAGTTTAGTTGTTTAATTATTGTAAACTAAGTTAAAATACGCAACTTTAGTTAGTTTTATCTTAAAAAATCATTTCGATCAAACAAAAAAATATTTGTGTTTATGTGATGACATTTTGAACATATGTATTTTCCATCGAACGCATACTGTTTTGTTACATTAGTGCTTTAAACTACTCAAACTAAAAGAATATTAACGATGTTATTGTGTTTTGAGCTTAAAAATCTTTCCCTTCAAATAATAATCGGTACATATGGAAAATATACATAACTAATTTTTGCGCATCTGAAGATATATTGTAAGTTTAGTTGTTTTCTTATTGTACTCTAAGTTAAAATACGCAACTTTAGTTAGTTGTAACTTAAAGAATCATTTTGATCAATCAAAAAAATATTTGTGTTTATGTGCTGACAGTTTGAACATATGTATTTTCCATCAAACGAATAATTTGTTTGTTACATTAGTGCTTTAAACTACCCAAACTAAAATTATATCAACGATGTTGTTGTGTTTTGAGCTTGCAACTCTTTCCCTTCAACAAATAATCGGTACATATAGAAAATATACATAACCAATTTTCGCGCATCTGAAGATATATTGTAAATTTAGTTGTTTAATTATTGTAAACTAAGTTAAAATACGCAACTTTAGTTAGTTTTATCTTAAAAAATCATTTCGATCAAACAAAAAAATATTTGTGTTTATGTGCTGACAGTTTAAACATATGTATTTTCTTTCAAACGCATAAGTCGTTTGCCTAATTAGTAATTTAAACTACCCAAATTAAAATAATATAAACGATGTTATTGTGTTTTGAGCTTAACACTCTTTCCCTTCAACAAATAATCGTGCATATAGAAAATATACATAACTAATTTTCGCGCATCTGAAGATATATTGTAAGTTTAGTTGTTTTATTATTGTAATCTAAGTTAAAATACGCAACTTTAGTTAGTTTTAACCTGAATAATAATTTTGATCAAACAACAAAATATTTATGTTTATGTGCTGACAGTCTGAACATATGTATTTTCCATCAAACGAATAATTTGTTTGTTACATTAGTGCTTTAAACTACCCAAACTAAAATTATATCAACGATGTTGTTGTGTTTTGAGCTTGCAACTCTTTCCCTTCAACAAATAATCGGTACATATAGAAAATATACATAACTAATTTTCGCGCATCTGAAGATATATTGTAAGTTTAGTTGTTTTATTATTGTAATCTAAGTTAAAATACGCAACTTTAGTTAGTTTTAACTTAAATAAACATTTCGATCAAACAAAAAATATTTGTGTTTATGTGCTGACAGTTTGAACATGTGTATCTTGCATCAAACGAATAATTTGTTTGTTACATTAGTGCTTTAAACTACCCAAACTAAAATAATATCAACGATGTTATTGTGTTTTGAGCTTAACACTCTTTCCCTTCAACAAATAATCGTGCATATAGAAAATATACATAACTAATTTTCGCGCATCTGAAGATATATTGTAAATTTAGTTGTTTAATTATTGTAATCTAAGTTAAAATACGCAACTTTAGTTAGTTTTATCTAAAGAATCATTTTGATCAAACAAAAAATATTTGTGTTTATGTGCTGACATTTTGAACATATGTATTTTCCATCGAACGCATACTGTTTTGTTACATTAGTGCTTTAAACTACTCAAACTAAAAGAATATTAACGATGTTATTGTGTTTTGAGCTTAAAAATCTTTCCCTTCAAATAATAATCGGTACATATGGAAAATATACATAACTAATTTTTGCGCATCTGAAGATATATTGTAAGTTTAGTTGTTTAAGTATTGTAATCTAAGTTAAAATACGCAACTTTAGTTAGTTTTAACTTAAATAATCATTTCGATCAAACAAAAAATATTTGTGTATATGTGCTGACAGTTTGAACATATGTATTTTCCATCAAACGAATAATTTGTTTGTTACATTAGTGCTTTAAACTACCCAAACTAAAATTATATCAACGATGTTGTTGTGTTTTGAGCTTGCAACTCTTTTCCTTTAACAAATAATCGGTACATATAGAAAATATACATAACTAATTTTCGCGCATCTGAAGATATATTGTAAATTTAGTTGTTTAATTATTGTAATCTAAATTAAAATACGCAACTTTAGTTAGTTTTATCTTAAAGAATCATTTCGATCAAACAAAAAAATATTTGTGTTTATGTGCTGACAGTTTAAACATATGTATTTTCTTTCAAACGCATAAGTCGTTTGCCTAATTAGTAATTTAAACTACCCAAATTAAAATAATATAAACGATGTTATTGTGTTGAGCTTGAAACTCTTTCCCTTCAACAAATAATCGGTACATATAGAAAATATACATAACTAATTTTCGCGCATCTGAAGATATATTGTAAGTTTAGTTTTTTTATTATTGTAATTTAAGTTAAAATACGCAACTTTAGTTAGTTTTAACCTGAATAATAATTTTGATCAAACAACAAAATATTTATGTTTATGTGCTGACAGTCTGAACATATGTATTTTCCATCGAACGCATCGTTTGTTTGTTACATTAGTGCTTTAAACTACTTAAACTAAAATAATATCAACGATGTTATTGTGTTTTGAGCTTAACACTCTTTCCCTTCAACAAATAATCGTGCATATAGAAAATATACATAACTAATTTTCGCGCATCTGAAGATATATTGTACATTTAATTGTTTAATTATTGTAATCTAAGTTAAAATACGCAACTTTAGTTAGTTTTATCTAAAGAATCATTTCGATCAAACAAAAAAATATTTGTGTTTATGTGCTGACATTTTGAACATATGTATTTTCCATCGAACGCATACTGTTTTGTTACATTAGTGCTTTAAACTACTCAAACTAAAAGAATATTAACGATGTTATTGTGTTTTGAGCTTAACACTCTTTCCCTTCAACAAATAATCGTGCATATAGAAAATATACATAACTAATTTTCGCGCATCTGAAGATATATTGTACATTTAGTTGTTTAATTATTGTAATCTAAGTTAAAATACGCAACTTTAGTTAGTTTTATCTTAAAGAATCATTTCGATCAAACAAAAAAATATTTGTGTTTATGTGCTGACAGTTTAAACATATGTATTTTCTTTCAAACGCATAAGTCGTTTGCCTAATTAGTAATTTAAACTACCCAAATTAAAATAATATAAACGATGTTATTGTGTTGAGCTTGAAACTCTTTCCCTTCAACAAATAATCGGTACATATAGAAAATATACATAACTAATTTTCGCGCATCTGAAGATATATTGTAAATTTAGTTGTTTAATTATTGTAATCTAAGTTAAAATACGCAACTTCAGTCAGTTTTAACTTAAATAAACATTTCGATCAAACAAAAAAATATTTATGTTTATGTGCTGACAGTTTGAACATATGTATCTTCCATCAAACGAATAATTTGTTTGTTACATTAGTGCTTTAAACTACCCAAACTAAAATAATATCAACGATGTTATTGTGTTTTGAGCTTAACACTCTTTCCCTTCAACAAATAATCGTGCATATAGAAAATATACATAATATTGTACATTTAGTTGTTTAATTATTGTAATCTAAGTTAAAATACGCAACTTTAGTTAGTTTTATCTAAAGAATCATTTCGATCAAACAAAAAAATATTTGTGTTTATGTGCTGACATTTTGAACATATGTATTTTCCATCGAACGCATACTGTTTTGTTACATTAGTGCTTTAAACTACTCAAACTAAAAGAATATTAACGATGTTATTGTGTTTTGAGCTTAAAAATCTTTCCCTTCAAATAATAATCGGTACATATGGAAAATATACATAACTAATTTTTGCGCATCTGAAGATATATTGTAAGTTTAGTTGTTTTCTTATTGTACTCTAAGTTAAAATACGCAACTTTAGTTAGTTGTAACTTAAAGAATCATTTCGATCAATCAAAAAAATATTTATGTTTATGTGCTGACAGTTTGAACATATGTATTTTCCATCAAACGAATAATTTGTTTGTTACATTAGTGCTTTAAACTACCCAAACTAAAATTATATCAACGATGTTGTTGTGATTTGAGCTTGCAACTCTTTCCCTTCAACAAATAATCGGTACATATAGAAAATATACATAACTAATTTTCGCGCATCTGAAGATATATTGTAAATTTAGTTGTTTAATTATTGTAAACTAAGTTAAAATACGCAACTTTAGTTAGTTTTTTTCTTAAAAAATCATTTCGATCAAACAAAAAAATATTTGTGTTTATGTGCTGACAGTTTGAACATATGTATTTTCTTTCAAACGCATAAGTCGTTTGCCTAATTAGTAATTTAAACTACCCAAATTAAAATAATATAAACGATGTTATTGTGTTGAGCTTGAAACTCTTTCCCTTCAACAAATAATCGGTACATATAGAAAATATACATAACTAATTTTCGCGCATCTGAAGATATATTGTAAATTTAGTTGTTTAATTATTGTAATCTAAGTTAAAATACGCAACTTCAGTCAGTTTTAACTTAAATAAACATTTCGATCAAACAAAAAAATATTTGTGTTTATGTGCTGACAGTTTGAACATATGTATCTTCCATCAAACGAATAATTTGTTTGTTACATTAGTGCTTTAAACTACCCAAACTAAAATAATATCAACGATGTTATTGTGTTTTGAGCTTAACACTCTTTCCCTTCAACAAATAATCGTGCATATAGAAAATATACATAACTAATTTTCGCGCATCTGAAGATATATTGTACATTTAGTTGTTTAATTATTGTAATCTAAGTTAAAATACGCAACTTTAGTTAGTTTTATCTAAAGAATCATTTCGATCAAACAAAAAAATATTTGTGTTTATGTGCTGACATTTTGAACATATGTATTTTCCATCGAACGCATACTGTTTTGTTACATTAGTGCTTTAAACTACTCAAACTAAAAGAATATTAACGATGTTATTGTGTTTTGAGCTTAAAAATCTTTCCCTTCAAATAATAATCGGTACATATGGAAAATATACATAACTAATTTTTGCGCATCTGAAGATATATTGTAAGTTTAGTTGTTTTCTTATTGTAATCTAAGTTAAAATACGCAACTTTAGTTAGTTGTAACTTAAAGAATCATTTCGATCAATCAAAAAAATATTTATGTTTATGTGCTGACAGTTTGAACATATGTATTTTCCATCAAACGAATAATTTGTTTGTTACATTAGTGCTTTAAACTACCCAAACTAAAATTATATCAACGATGTTGTTGTGATTTGAGCTTGCAACTCTTTCCCTTCAACAAATAATCGGTACATATAGAAAATATACATAACTAATTTTCGCGCATCTGAAGATATATTGTAAATTTAGTTGTTTAATTATTGTAAACTAAGTTAAAATACGCAACTTTAGTTAGTTTTTTTCTTAAAAAATCATTTCGATCAAACAAAAAAATATTTGTGTTTATGTGCTGACAGTTTGAACATATGTATTTTCCATCGAACGCATTGTTTGTTTGTTACATTAGTGCTTTAAACTACCCAAACTAAAATAATATCAACGATGTTATTGTGTTTTGAGCTTAATACTCTTTCCCTTCAACAAATAATCGTACATATAGAAAATATACATAACTAATTTTCGCGCATCTGAAAATATATTGTAAGTTTAGTTGTTTAATTATTGTAATCTAAGTTAAAATACGCAACTTTAGTTAGTTTTAACTTAAATACTCATTTCGATCAAACAAAAAATATTTGTGTATATGTGCTGACAGTTTGAACATATGTATTTTCCATCAAACGAATAATTTGTTTGTTACATTAGTGCTTTAAACTACCCAAACTAAAATTATATCAACGATGTTGTTGTGTTTTGAGCTTGCAACTCTTTTCCTTTAACAAATAATCGGTACATATAGAAAATATACATAACTAATTTTCGCACATCTGAAGATATATTGTAAATTTAGTTGTTTAATTATTGTAATCTAAATTAAAATACGCAACTTTAGTTAGTTTTATCTTAAAGAATCATTTCGATCAAACAAAAAAATATTTGTGTTTATGTGCTGACAGTTTAAACATATGTATTTTCTTTCAAACGCATAAGTCGTTTGCCTAATTAGTAATTTAAACTACCCAAATTAAAATAATATAAACGATGTTATTGTGTTGAGCTTGAAACTCTTTCCCTTCAACAAATAATCGGTACATATAGAAAATATACATAACTAATTTTCGCGCATCTGAAGATATATTGTAAATTTAGTTGTTTAATTATTGTAATCTAAGTTAAAATACGCAACTTCAGTCAGTTTTAACTTAAATAAACATTTCGATCAAACAAAAAAATATTTGTGTTTATGTGCTGACAGTTTGAACATATGTATCTTCCATCAAACGAATAATTTGTTTGTTACATTAGTGCTTTAAACTACCCAAACTAAAATAATATCAACGATGTTATTGTGTTTTGAGCTTAACACTCTTTCCCTTCAACAAATAATCGTGCATATAGAAAATATACATAACTAATTTTCGCGCATCTGAAGATATATTGTAAATTTAGTTGTTTAATTATTGTAATCTAAGTTAAAATACACAACTTAGTTAGTTTTAACTTAAAGATTCATTTCGATCAAACAAAAAAATATGTGTTTTATGTTCTGGCAGTCTGAACATATGTATTTTCCATCGAACGCATTATTTGTCTGTTACATTAGTGCATCATCATTTCGATCAAACAAAAAAATATTTGTGTTTATGTGCTGACATTTTGAACATATGTATTTTCCATCGAACGCATACTGTTTTGTTACATTAGTGCTTTAAACTACTCAAACTAAAAGAATATTAACGATGTTATTGTGTTTTGAGCTTAAAAATCTTTCCCTTCAAATAATAATCGGTACATATGGAAAATATACATAACTAATTTTTGCGCATCTGAAGATATATTGTAAGTTTAGTTGTTTTCTTATTGTACTCTAAGTTAAAATACGCAACTTTAGTTAGTTGTAACTTAAAGAATCATTTCGATCAATCAAAAAAATATTTATGTTTATGTGCTGACAGTTTGAACATATGTATTTTCCATCAAACGAATAATTTGTTTGTTACATTAGTGCTTTAAACTACCCAAACTAAAATTATATCAACGATGTTGTTGTGATTTGAGCTTGCAACTCTTTCCCTTCAACAAATAATCGGTACATATAGAAAATATACATAACTAATTTTCGCGCATCTGAAGATATATTGTAAATTTAGTTGTTTAATTATTGTAAACTAAGTTAAAATACGCAACTTTAGTTAGTTTTTTTCTTAAAAAATCATTTCGATCAAACAAAAAAATATTTGTGTTTATGTGCTGACAGTTTGAACATATGTATTTTCCATCGAACGCATTGTTTGTTTGTTACATTAGTGCTTTAAACTACCCAAACTAAAATAATATCAACGATGTTATTGTGTTTTGAGCTTAATACTCTTTCCCTTCAACAAATAATCGTACATATAGAAAATATACATAACTAATTTTCGCGCATCTGAAAATATATTGTAAGTTTAGTTGTTTAATTATTGTAATCTAAGTTAAAATACGCAACTTTAGTTAGTTTTAACTTAAATAATCATTTCGATCAAACAAAAAATATTTGTGTATATGTGCTGACAGTTTGAACATATGTATTTTCCATCAAACGAATAATTTCTTTGTTACATTAGTGCTTTAAACTACCCAAACTAAAATTATATCAACGATGTTGTTGTGTTTTGAGCTTGCAACTCTTTTCCTTTAACAAATAATCGGTACATATAGAAAATATACATAACTAATTTTCGCACATCTGAAGATATATTGTAAATTTAGTTGTTTAATTATTGTAATCTAAATTAAAATACGCAACTTTAGTTAGTTTTATCTTAAAGAATCATTTCGATCAAACAAAAAAATATTTGTGTTTATGTGCTGACAGTTTAAACATATGTATTTTCTTTCAAACGCATAAGTCGTTTGCCTAATTAGTAATTTAAACTACCCAAATTAAAATAATATAAACGATGTTATTGTGTTGAGCTTGAAACTCTTTCCCTTCAACAAATAATCGGTACATATAGAAAATATACATAACTAATTTTCGCACATCTGAAGATATATTGTAAATTTAGTTGTTTAATTATTGTAATCTAAATTAAAATACGCAACTTTAGTTAGTTTTATCTTAAAGAATCATTTCGATCAAACAAAAAAATATTTGTGTTTATGTGCTGACAGTTTGAACATATGTATTTTCCATCGAACGCATTGTTTGTTTGTTACATTAGTGCTTTAAACTACCCAAACTAAAATAATATCAACGATGTTATTGTGTTTTGAGCTTAATACTCTTTCCCTTCAACAAATAATCGTACATATAGAAAATATACATAACTAATTTTCGCGCATCTGAAAATATATTGTAAGTTTAGTTGTTTAATTATTGTAATCTAAGTTAAAATACGCAACTTTAGTTAGTTTTAACTTAAATAATCATTTCGATCAAACAAAAAATATTTGTGTATATGTGCTGACAGTTTGAACATATGTATTTTCCATCAAACGAATAATTTCTTTGTTACATTAGTGCTTTAAACTACCCAAACTAAAATTATATCAACGATGTTGTTGTGTTTTGAGCTTGCAACTCTTTTCCTTTAACAAATAATCGGTACATATAGAAAATATACATAACTAATTTTCGCACATCTGAAGATATATTGTAAATTTAGTTGTTTAATTATTGTAATCTAAATTAAAATACGCAACTTTAGTTAGTTTTATCTTAAAGAATCATTTCGATCAAACAAAAAAATATTTGTGTTTATGTGCTGACAGTTTAAACATATGTATTTTCTTTCAAACGCATAAGTCGTTTGCCTAATTAGTAATTTAAACTACCCAAATTAAAATAATATAAACGATGTTATTGTGTTGAGCTTGAAACTCTTTCCCTTCAACAAATAATCGGTACATATAGAAAATATACATAACTAATTTTCGCGCATCTGAAGATATATTGTAAATTTAGTTGTTTAATTATTGTAATCTAAGTTAAAATACGCAACTTCAGTCAGTTTTAACTTAAATAAACATTTCGATCAAACAAAAAAATATATGTGTTTATGTGCTGACAGTTTGAACATATGTATCTTCCATCAAACGAATAATTTGTTTGTTACATTAGTGCTTTAAACTACCCAAACTAAAATAATATCAACGATGTTATTGTGTTTTGAGCTTAACACTCTTTCCCTTCAACAAATAATCGTGCATATAGAAAATATACATAACTAATTTTCGCGCATCTGAAGATATATTGTAAATTTAGTTGTTTAATTATTGTAATCTAAGTTAAAATACACAACTTAGTTAGTTTTAACTTAAAGATTCATTTCGATCAAACAAAAAAATATGTGTTTTATGTTCTGGCAGTCTGAACATATGTATTTTCCATCGAACGCATTATTTGTCTGTTACATTAGTGCTTTAAACTACACACACTAAAATAATATCAACGATGTTATTGTGTTTTGAGCTTGAAACTCTTTCCCTTCAACAAATAATCGGTAAATATAGAAAATATACATTACTAATTTTCGGGCATCAAACAAAACAAATATTTGTGTTTATGTGCTGACAGTCTGAACATTTGTATTTTCCATCGAACGCATAATTTGTCTGTTACATTAGTGCTTTAAACTACACATACTAAAAGAATATCAACGATGTTATTGTGTTTTGAGCCTGAAACTCTTTCCCGTCAACAAATAATCGGTAAATATAGAAAATATACATAACTAATTTTCGCGCATCTGAAGATATATTGTAAGTTTAGTTGTTTTATTATTGTAATCTAAGTTAAAATACGCAACTTTAGTTAGTTTTAACCTGAATAATAACTTCGATCAAACAACAAAATATTTATGATTATGTGCTGACAGCCTGAACATATGTATTTTCCATCGAACGCATACTTTGTTTGTTACATTAGTGCTTTAAACTACCCAAACTAAAATAATATCAACGATGTTATTGTGTTTTGAGTTTGAATCTCTTTCCCTTCAACAAATAATCGGTAAATATAGAAAACAAACAACTAATTTTCGGGCATCTGAAAATATATTGTAATTTTAGTTGTTTAATTATTGTAATCTACATTAAAATACACAACTTAGTTAGTTTTAACTTAAGATTCATTTCGATCAAACAAAAAAAATATTTGTGTTTATGTGCTGACAGTCTGAACATATATATTTTCCATCGAACGCATTATTTGTCTGTTACATTAGTGCTTTAAACTACACACACTAAAAGAATATCAACGATGTTATTGTGTTTTGAGCCTGAAACTCTTTCACTTCATATAATCGGTAAATATAGAAAATATACATAACTAATTTTCGCGCATCTAAAAATATATTGTAAGTTTAGTTGTTTTATTATTGTAATCTAAGTTAAAATACGCAACTTTAGTTAGTTTTAACCTGAATAATTATTTCGATCAAACAAAAAAATATTTATGTTTATGTGCTGACAGTCTGAACATATGTATTTTCCATCGAACGCATAATTTGTCTGTTACATTAGTGCTTTAAAATACACAAACTAAAAGAATATCAACGATGTTATTGTGTTTTGAGCCTGAAACTCTTTCCCGTCAACAAATAATCGGTAAATATAGAAAATATACATAACTAATTTTCGCGCATCTGAAGATATATTGTAAGTTTAGTTGTTTTATTATTGTAATCTAAGTTAAAATACGCAACTTAGTTAGTTTTAACTTAAAGCTTCATTTCGATCAAACAAAAAAATATGTGTTTTATGTTCTGGCAGTCTGAAGATATATATTTTCCATCGAACGCATTATTTGTCTGTTACATTAGTGCTTTAAACTACACACACTAAAAGAATATCAACGATGTTATTGTGTTTTGAGCCTGAAACTCTTTCACTTCATATAATCGGTAAATATAGAAAATATACATAACTAATTTTCGCGCATCTAAAAATATATTGTAAGTTTAGTTGTTTTATTATTGTAATCTAAGTTAAAATACGCAACTTTAGTTAGTTTTAACCTGAATAATTATTTCGATCAAACAAAAAAATATTTATGTTTATGTGCTGACAGTCTGAACATATGTATTTTCCATCGAACGCATAATTTGTCTGTTACATTAGTGCTTTAAAATACACAAACTAAAAGAATATCAACGATGTTATTGTGTTTTGAGCCTGAAACTCTTTCCCGTCAACAAATAACCGGTACATATAGAAAATATACATAACTAATTTTCGGGCATCTGAAAATATATTGTAAGTTTAGTTGTTTAATTATTGTAATCTAAGTTAAAATACACAACTTAGTTAGTTTTAACTTAAAGCTTCATTTCGATCAAACAAAAAAATATGTGTTTTATGTTCTGGCAGTCTGAACATATATATTTTCCATCGAACGCATTATTTGTCTGTTACATTAGTGCTTTAAACTACACACACTAAAAGAATATCAACGATGTTATTGTGTTTTGAGCCTGAAACTCTTTCACTTCATATAATCGGTAAATATAGAAAATATACATAACTAATTTTCGCGCATCTAAAAATATATTGTAAGTTTAGTTGTTTTATTATTGTAATCTAAGTTAAAATACGCAACTTTAGTTAGTTTTAACCTTAATAATAACTTCGATCAAACAACAAAATATGTATGATTATGTGCTGACAGCCTGAACATATGTATTTTCCATCGAACGCATACTTTGTTTGTTACATTAGTGCTTTAAAATACACAAACTAAAAGAATATCAACGATGTTATTGTGTTTTGAGCCTGAAACTCTTTCCCGTCAACAAATAACCGGTACATATAGAAAATATACATAACTAATTTTCGCGCATCTGAAGATATATTGTAAGTTTAGTTGTTTTATTATTGTAATCTAAGTTAAAATACGCAACTTTAGTTAGTTTTAACCTGAATAATAACTTCGATCAAACAACAAAATATTTATGTTTATGTGCTGACAGTCTGAACATATGTATATTCCATCGAACGCATAATTTGTTTGTTACATTAGTGCTTTAAACTACCCAAACTAAAATAATATCAACGATGTTATTGTGTTTTCAGCTTGAAACTCTTTCCCTTCAACAAATAATCGGTAAATATAGAAAACAAACAACTAATTTTCGGGCATCTGAAAATATATTGTAATTTTAGTTGTTTAATTATTGTAATCTACATTAAAATACACAACTTAGTTAGTTTTAACTTAAGATTCATTTCGATCAAACAAAAAAAATATTTGTGTTTATGTGCTGACAGTCTGAACATATGTATTTTCCATCGAACGCATAATTTGTCTGTTACATTAGTGCTTTAAATTGTTTTATTATTGTAATCTAAGTTAAAATACGCAACTTTAGTTAGTTTTAACCTGAATAATTATTTCGATCAAACAAAAAAAATATTTGTGTTTATGTGCTGACAGTCTGAACATATGTATTTTCCATTGAACGCATAATTTGTATGTTACATTAGTACTTTAAACTACACAAACTATAATAATATCAACGATGTTATTGTGTTTTGAGCTTGAATCTCTTTCACTTCAACAAATAATCGGTAAATATAGAAAATATACATAACTAATTTTCGCGCATCTGAAAATATATTGTAATTTTAGTTGTTTAATTATTGTAATCTACGTTAAAATACACAACTTAGTTAGTTTTAACTTAAAGATTCATTTCGATCAAACAAAAAATATGTGTTTTATGTTCTGGCAGTCTGAACATATGTATTTTCCATCGAACGCATTATTTGTCTGTTACATTAGTGCTTTAAACTACACACACTAAAATAATAAAAACGATGTTATTGTGTTTTGAGCTTGAAACTCTTTCCCTTCAACAAATAATCGGTAAATATAGAAAATATACATAACTAATTTTCGGGCATCTGAAAATATATTGTAAGTTTAGTTGTTTAATTATTGTAATCTAAGTTAAAATACACAACTTAGTTAGTTTTAACTTAAGATTCATTTCGATCAAACAAAAAAATATGTGTTTTATGTTCTGGCAGTCTGAACATATGTATTTTCCATCGAACGCATTATTTGTCTGTTACATTAGTGCTTTAAACTACACACACTAAAAGAATATCAACGATGTTATTGTGTTTTGAGCCTGAAACTCTTTCACTTCAACAAATAATCGGTAAATATAGAAAATATACATAACTAATTTTCGCGCATCTGAAAATATATTGTAAGTTTAGTTGTTTTATTATTGTAATTTAAGTTAATATACGCAACTTTAGTTTGTTTTAACCTGAATAATTATTTCGATCAAACAAAAAAATATTTATGTTTTTGTGCTGACAGCCTGAACATATGTATTTTCCATCGAACGCATACTTTGTTTGTTACATTAGTGCTTTAAACTACACATACTAAAAGAATATCAACGATGTTATTGTGTTTTGAGCCTGAAACTCTTTCCCGTCAACAAATAATCGGTAAATATAGAAAATATACATAACTAATTTTCGGGCATCTGAAAATATATTGTAAGTTTAGTTGTTTAATTATTGTAATCTAAGTTAAAATACACAACTTAGTTAGTTTTAACTTAAAGCTTCATTTCGATCAAACAAAAAAATATGTGTTTTATGTTCTGGCAGTCTGAACATATATATTTTCCATCGAACGCATTATTTGTCTGTTACATTAGTGCTTTAAACTACACACACTAAAAGAATATCAACGATGTTATTGTGTTTTGAGCCTGAAACTCTTTCACTTCATATAATCGGTAAATATAGAAAATATACATAACTAATTTTCGCGCATCTAAAAATATATTGTAAGTTTAGTTGTTTTATTATTGTAATCTAAGTTAAAATACGCAACTTTAGTTAGTTTTAACCTTAATAATAACTTCGATCAAACAACAAAATATTTATGATTATGTGCTGACAGCCTGAACATATGTATTTTCCATCGAACGCATACTTTGTTTGTTACATTAGTGCTTTAAAATACACAAACTAAAAGAATATCAACGATGTTATTGTGTTTTGAGCCTGAAACTCTTTCCCGTCAACAAATAACCGGTACATATAGAAAATATACATAACTAATTTTCGCGCATCTGAAGATATATTGTAAGTTTAGTTGTTTTATTATTGTAATCTAAGTTAAAATACGCAACTTTAGTTAGTTTTAACCTGAATAATAACTTCGATCAAACAACAAAATATTTATGTTTATGTGCTGACAGTCTGAACATATGTATATTCCATCGAACGCATAATTTGTTTGTTACATTAGTGCTTTAAACTACCCAAACTAAAATAATATCAACGATGTTATTGTGTTTTCAGCTTGAAACTCTTTCCCTTCAACAAATAATCGGTAAATATAGAAAACAAACAACTAATTTTCGGGCATCTGAAAATATATTGTAATTTTAGTTGTTTAATTATTGTAATCTACATTAAAATACACAACTTAGTTAGTTTTAACTTAAGATTCATTTCGATCAAACAAAAAAAATATTTGTGTTTATGTGCTGACAGTCTGAACATATGTATTTTCCATCGAACGCATAATTTGTCTGTTACATTAGTGCTTTAAATTGTTTTATTATTGTAATCTAAGTTAAAATACGCAACTTTAGTTAGTTTTAACCTGAATAATTATTTCGATCAAACAAAAAAAATATTTGTGTTTATGTGCTGACAGTCTGAACATATGTATTTTCCATTGAACGCATAATTTGTATGTTACATTAGTACTTTAAACTACACAAACTATAATAATATCAACGATGTTATTGTGTTTTGAGCTTGAATCTCTTTCACTTCAACAAATAATCGGTAAATATAGAAAATATACATAACTAATTTTCGCGCATCTGAAAATATATTGTAATTTTAGTTGTTTAATTATTGTAATCTACGTTAAAATACACAACTTAGTTAGTTTTAACTTAAAGATTCATTTCGATCAAACAAAAAATATGTGTTTTATGTTCTGGCAGTCTGAACATATGTATTTTCCATCGAACGCATTATTTGTCTGTTACATTAGTGCTTTAAACTACACACACTAAAATAATAAAAACGATGTTATTGTGTTTTGAGCTTGAAACTCTTTCCCTTCAACAAATAATCGGTAAATATAGAAAATATACATAACTAATTTTCGGGCATCTGAAAATATATTGTAAGTTTAGTTGTTTAATTATTGTAATCTAAGTTAAAATACACAACTTAGTTAGTTTTAACTTAAGATTCATTTCGATCAAACAAAAAAATATGTGTTTTATGTTCTGGCAGTCTGAACATATGTATTTTCCATCGAACGCATTATTTGTCTGTTACATTAGTGCTTTAAACTACACACACTAAAAGAATATCAACGATGTTATTGTGTTTTGAGCCTGAAACTCTTTCACTTCAACAAATAATCGGTAAATATAGAAAATATACATAACTAATTTTCGCGCATCTGAAAATATATTGTAAGTTTAGTTGTTTTATTATTGTAATTTAAGTTAATATACGCAACTTTAGTTTGTTTTAACCTGAATAATTATTTCGATCAAACAAAAAAATATTTATGTTTTTGTGCTGACAGTCTGAACATATGTATTTTCCATCGAACGCATACTTTGTTTGTTACATTAGTGCTTTAAACTACACAAACTAAAATAATATCAACGATGTTATTGTGTTTTGAGCTTGAATCTCTCCACTTCAACAAATAATCGGTAAATATAGAAAATATACATAACTAATTTTCGCGCATCTGAAAATATATTGTAAGTTTAGTTGTTTAATTATTGTAATCTAAGTTAAAATACACAACTTAGTTAGTTTTAACTTGAATAATCATTTTGATCAAACAAAAAAATATTTGTGTTTATGTGCTGACAGTCTGAACATATGTATTTTCCATCGAACGCATAATTTGTCTGTTACATTAGTGCTTTAAATTGTTTTATTATTGTAATCTAAGTTCAAATACGCAACTTTAGTTAGTTTTAACCTGAATAATTATTTCGATCAAACAAAAAAAATATTTGTGTTTATGTGCTGACAGTCTGAACATATGTATTTTCCATCTAACGCATAATTTTTTTGTTACATTAGTGCTTTAAACTTCTCAAACTAAAAGAATATCAACGATGTTATTGTGTTTTCAGCTTGACACTCTTTCCCTTCAACAAATAATCGGTAAATATAGAAAATATACATAACTAATTTTCGGGCATCTGAATATATATTGTAAGTTTAGTTGTTTAATTATTGTAATCTAAGGAAAAATACGCAACTTAGTTAGTTTTAAATTAAATAATCATTTCGATCAAACAAAAAAATATTTGTGTTTATGTGCGACAGTCTGAACATATGTATTTTCCATCGAACGCATAATATGTCTGTTACATTAGTGCTTTAAACTACCCAAACTAAAATAACATCAACGATGTTATTGTGGTTTGAGCTTGAAACTCTTTCCCTTTAACAAATAATCCGTACATATGGAAAATATACATACCCAATTTTCGCGCATCTGAATATATATTGTAAGTTAAATTGTTTTATTATTGTAATCTAAGTTAAAATACGCAACTTTAGTTAGTTTTAACTACAAAATTCATTTCGATCAAACAAAAAAATATTTGTGTTATGTGCTGACAGTTTGAACATATGTATTTTCAATCGAACGAATAATTTGTTTGTTACGATAGTGCTTTAAACTACACACACTAAAAGAATATCAACGATGTTATTGTGTTTTGAGCCTGAAACTCTTTCACTTCAACAAATAATCGGTAAATATAGAAAATATACATAACTAATTTTCGCGCATCTGAAAATATATTGTAAGTTTAGTTGTTTTACTATTGTAATCTAAGTTAAAATACGCAACTTTAGTTTGTTTTAACCTGAATAATTATTTCGATCAAACAAAAAAATATTTATGTTTTTGTGCTGACAGTCTGAACATATGTATTTTTCATCGAACGCATACTTTGTTTGTTACATTAGTGCTTTAAACTACACAAACTAAAATAATATCAACGATGTTATTGTGTTTTGAGCTTGAATCTTTTCCACTTCAACAAATAATCGGTAAATATAGAAAATATACATAACTAATTTTTGCGCATCTGAAAATATATTGTAAGTTTAGTTGTTTAATTATTGTAATCTGAGTTAAAATACACAACTTAGTTAGTTTTAACTTAAATAATCATTTTGATCAAACAAAAAAATATTTGTGTTTATGTGCTGACAGTCTGAACATATGTATTTTCCATCAAACGCATAATTTGTCTGTTACATTAGTGCTTTAAGTTAAAATACGCAACTTTAATTAGTTTTAACCTGAATAATTATTTTGATCAAACAAAAAAATATTTATGTTTTTGTGCTGACAGTCTGAACATATGTATTTTCCATCGAACGCATACTTTGTTTGTTACATTAGTGCTTTAAACTACACAAACTAAAATAATATCAACGATGTTATTGTGTTTTGAGCTTGAATCTTTTCCACTTCAACAAATAATCGGTAAATATAGAAAATATACATAACTAATTTTCGCGCATCTGAAAATATATTGTAAGTTTAGTTGTTTAATTATTGTAATCTAAGTTAAAATACACAACTTAGTTAGTTTTAACTTAAGATTCATTTCGATCAAACAAAAAAATATTTGTGTTTATGTGCTGACAGTCTGAACATATGTACTTTAAACTACACACACTAAAAGAATATCAACGATGTTATTGTGTTTTGAGCTTGAATCTCTCCACTTCAACAAATAATCGGTAAATATAGAAAATATACATAACTAATTTTCGCGCATCTGAAAATATATTGTAAGTTTAGTTGTTTAATTATTGTAATCTAAGTTAAAATACACAACTTAGTTAGTTTTAACTTAAATAATCATTTTGATCAAACAAAAAAATATTTGTGTTTATGTGCTGACGTCTGAACATATGTATTTTCCATCGAACGCATAATTTGTCTGTTACATTAGTGCTTTAAATTGTTTTATTATTGTAATCTACGTTAAAATACGCAACTTTAGTTAGTTTTAACCTGAATAATTATTTTGATCAAACAAAAAAATATTTATGTTTATGTGCTGACAGTCTGAACATATGTATTTTCCATCGAACGCATACTTTGTTTGTTACATTAGTGCTTTAAACTACACAAACTAAAATAATATCAACGATGTTATTGTGTTTTGAGCTTGAATCTTTTCCACTTCAACAAATAATCGGTAAATATAGAAAATATACATAACTAATTTTCGCGCATCTGAAAATATATTGTAAGTTTAGTTGTTTAATTATTGTAATCTAAGTTAAAATACACAACTTAGTTAGTTTTAACTTAAGATTCATTTCGATCAAACAAAAAAATATTTGTGTTTATGTGCTGACAGTCTGAACATATGTACTTTAAACTACACACACTAAAAGAATATCAACGATGTTATTGTGTTTTGAGCTTGAATCTCTCCACTTCAACAAATAATCGGTAAATATAGAAAATATACATAACTAATTTTCGCGCATCTGAAAATATATTGTAAGTTTAGTTGTTTAATTATTGTAATCTAAGTTAAAATACACAACTTAGTTAGTTTTAACTTAAATAATCATTTTGATCAAACAAAAAAATATTTGTGTTTATGTGCTGACAGTCTGAACATATGTATTTTCCATCGAACGCATAATTTGTCTGTTACATTAGTGCTTTAAATTGTTTTATTATTGTAATCTACGTTAAAATACGCAACTTTAGTTAGTTTTAACCTGAATAATTATTTTGATCAAACAAAAAATATTTATGTTTATGTGCTGACAGTCTGAACATATGTATTTTCCATCGAACGCATACTTTGTTTGTTACATTAGTGCTTTAAACTACACAAACTAAAATAATATCAACGATGTTATTGTGTTTTGAGCTTGAATCTTTTCCACTTCAACAAATAATCGGTAAATATAGAAAATATACATAACTAATTTTCGCGCATCTGAAAATATATTGTAAGTTTAGTTGTTAAATTATTGTAATCTAAGTTAAAATACACAACTTAGTTAGTTTTAACTTGAATAATCATTTTGATCAAACAAAAAAATATTTGTGTTTATGTGCTGACAGTCTGAACATATGTATTTTCCATCGAACGCATAATTTGTCTGTTACATTAGTGCTTTAAATTGTTTTATTATTGTAATCTAAGTTAAAATACGCAACTTTAGTTAGTTTTAACCTGAATAATTATTTCGACCAAACAAAAAAAATATTTGTGTTTATGTGCTGACAGTCTGAACATATGTATTTTCCATCGAACGCATAATTTTTTTGTTACATTAGTGCTTTAAACTTCTCAAACTAAAAGAATATCAACGATGTTATTGTGTTTTCAGCTTGACACTCTTTCCCTTCAACAAATAATCGGTAAATATAGAAAATATACATAACTAATTTTCGGGCATCTGAATATATATTGTAAGTTTAGTTGTTTAATTATTGTAATCTCTGGAAAAATACGCAACTTAGTTAGTTTTAAATTAAATAATCATTTCGATCAAACAAAAAAATATTTGTGTTTATGTGCTGACAGTCTGAACATATGTATTTTCCATCTAACGCATAATTTTTTTGTTACATTAGTGCTTTAAACTTCTCAAACTAAAAGAATATCAACGATGTTATTGTGTTTTCAGCTTGACACTCTTTCCCTTCAACAAATAATCGGTAAATATAGAAAATATACATAACTAATTTTCGGGCATCTGAATATATATTGTAAGTTTAGTTGTTTAATTATTGTAATCTAAGGAAAAATACGCAACTTAGTTAGTTTTAAATTAAATAATCATTTCGATCAAACAAAAAAATATTTGTGTTTATGTGCGACAGTCTGAACATATGTATTTTCCATCGAACGCATAATATGTCTGTTACATTAGTGCTTTAAACTACCCAAACTAAAATAACATCAACGATGTTATTGTGGTTTGAGCTTGAAACTCTTTCCCTTTAACAAATAATCCGTACATATGGAAAATATACATACCCAATTTTCGCGCATCTGAATATATATTGTAAGTTAAATTGTTTTATTATTGTAATCTAAGTTAAAATACGCAACTTTAGTTAGTTTTAACTACAAAATTCATTTCGATCAAACAAAAAAATATTTGTGTTATGTGCTGACAGTTTGAACATATGTATTTTCAATCGAACGAATAATTTGTTTGTTACGATAGTGCTTTAAACTACCCAAACTAAAATAATATCAATGATGTTATTGTGTTTTGAGCTTGAAACTCATTCCCTTCAACAAATAATCGGTACATATAGAAAATATACATTACTAATTTTCGCGCATCTGAAGATATATTGTAAGTTTAGTTTATTTTATTATTGTAATCTAGGCTAAAATACGCAACTGTAGTTAGTTGTAACTTAAAGAATCATTTCGATCAATCAAAAAAATATTTGTGTTTATGTGCTGACAGTTTAAACATGTGTATTTTCTATTAAACGCATAAGGCGTTTGCCTAATTAATAATTTAAACTACCCAAATTAACATAATATCAACGATGTTATTGTGTTTTGAGCTTAAAACTATTTCTCTTCAACAAATAATAGGCACATATAGAAAATACACATAACTAATTTTCGCGCATCTGAAGATATATTGTAAGTTTAGTTGTTTTATTATTGTAATCTAGGCTAAAATACGCAACTGTAGTTAGTTGTAACTTAAAGAATCATTTCGATTAATCAAAAAAATATTTGTGTTTATGTGCTGACAGTTTAAACTTGTGTATTTTCTATCAAACGCATAAGGCGTTTGCCTAATTAGTAATTTAAACTACCCAAATTAACATAACATCAACGATGTTATTGTGGTTTGAGCTTGATACTCTTTCCCTTTAACAAATAATCCGTACATATGGACAATTTACATACCCAATTTTCGCGCATCTGAATATATATTGTAAGTTAAATTGTTTTATTATTGTAATCTAAGTTAAAATACGCAACTTTAGTTAGTTTTAACTACAAAATTCATTTCGATCAAACAAAAAAATATTTGTGTTATGTGCTGACAGTCTGAACATATGTATTTTCCATCGAACGCATAATATGTCTGTTACATTAGTGCTTTAAACTACCCAAACTAAAATAACATCAACGATGTTATTGTGGTTTGAGCTTGAAACTCTTTCCCTTTAACAAATAATCCGTACATATGGAAAATATACATACCCAATTTTCGCGCATCTGAATATATATTGTAAGTTAAATTGTTTTATTATTGTAATCTAAGTTAAAATACGCAACTTTAGTTAGTTTTAACTACAAAATTCATTTCGATCAAACAAAAAAATATGTGTGTCTATGTGCTGAGTCTGAACTATGTATTTTCCATCAAACGCATAATTTGTTTGTTACATTAGTGCTTTAAACTACCCAAACTAAAATAATATCAACGATGTTATTGTGTTTTGAGCTTGAAACTCTTTTCCTTCAACAAATAATCGGTAAATATAGAAAATATACATAACTAATTTTCGCGCATCTGAAAATATATTGTAAGTTTAGTTGTGTACTTATTGTAATCTAAGTTAATATACGCAACTTAGTTAGTTTTAACTTAACTCAAACAAACAAATATTTGTGATTATGTGCTGACAAACTGAACATATGTGTTTTTCATCGAACGCATAATTTGTGTTACATTAGTACTTTAAACTACCCAAACTAAAAGAATATCAAAGATGTTATTGTGTTTTGTACTTGAACTTTGTACTTGTAATAACGCATAATTTGTTTGTTACATTAGTGCTTTAAACTACCCAAACTAAAATAATATCAACGATGTTATTGTGTTTTAATATTGGAATTATTTTCCTTCAACAAATAATAGGTGCATATGGAAAACATACATAACTAATTTTCGCGCATCTGAAGATATATTGTAAGTTTAGTTGTTGTTTAGAGTAATCTACGTAAAAATACGCAAGTTTAGTTAGTTTTAACTTAAAGACTCATTTCGATAAAACAAAAATATTTGTGTTTATGTACTCACAAACTGAACATGTGTATGTTCTACTGAACGCATAAGTTGGTAATCCAATTAGTAATTTAAACTACACACATTAAAATAATATCAACGATGGTATTGTGTTCTGAGCTTGCAACTCTTTCCCTTCAACAAATAATCGGTACATATAGAAAATATACATAACATAAATATATAAGTAAATAAATACAAACATAAATAAACAAATAAAACAAACAAATATATAAATAAATAAATAAATAAATAAATAATTAATTAATTAAATAATTAATTATGAATGAATTAATATCATTTAAATATGGTAATTGGAAAAATATTGAAGATAGCGAGTGTGCACATTGCGGAAACTATTTACAATTTAGGGCGCGTGCTTGTGTTCTCTCTTAGTTTAGTCGATGCAGCGAATAGAAAAATAACAAATTTTAATTTAACAAACGCTTCACAAAGTGAGCTTAGATTTGAAAATAAAAGATTTGTTTTATCAAGTGCCATATTTCACCATGGAAATGCATTAAATGAAGGACATTATACATCAGTTTTAAGAAAAAATGGAACATTTTACAAAGCTAATAATACAACAATCTCTAAATGTTCTTGGCCACGTAACAGCAAAGTTGTGTATATACTGTTTTATGTTGAAAGATAATTTAAAAGTTTCAGAAAATTATGGGTATCTTTAAGGTATTTTTTGAATGCTAATTGGGCAGTGAATACATATATTTTTTGGTTGGCGAAAATCCTCATACTGAACCCTCCTCGAGGGTGCCGACTGGAAATGGCGCTCCAGTGCTTGCAATATATTCAGCTTAGATCAGGGGTCAATCCTATGTGCTCCAGTTTTTTAATAACTTAGTTATATTGGGATGACTTTTGGTCATGGTATGAGGTATACTAATATGTAAATTAAACCCAGGGTATAAATTGTCCCTTTAAAAACTTCTGATATCAAACAAAAACACCTCTTAACGAGGTAAAAAAATAGTGACGACCGCACCTTCAACATACAAAAGATCTGATATCATATTTTGTGACGAAAAATAATTTTACATTGAAAATATAAAAACACTTTCTAAAATTTACTTTTTCGGCACGCTACAATAGAAAATGTTCGTGTGGGTAAAATCTTATAAATTTCTCTGAAGCGGGCCGAATGAGTAAATTATTTTTCGTCACAAAATATGATATCAGATCTTTTGTATGTTGAAGGTGCGGTCGTCACTATTTTTTTTACCTCTTTAAGAGGTGTTTTTGTTTGATACGAAAATAGCCACTTTTGCCGGCTCGAACAACTAACGCTGCCTAAGCATTGAATTTAGTATGTGCGTATCCAAACTGTATTTTAACGTCAGGTTAAGGTTAAGGTTAACATACAAAAGATCTGATATCATATTTTGTTTACTTTTCGGCACGCTACAATAGAAAATGTTCGTGTGGGTAAAATCTTATAAATTTCTCTGAAGCGGGCCGAATGAGTAAATTTTAGAAAGTGTTTTTATATTTTCGAATGTAAAATTATTTTTCGTCACAAAATATGATATCAGATCTTTTGTATGTTGAAGGTGCGGTCGTCACTATTTTTTTTACCTCGTTAAGAGGTGTTTTTGTTTGATACAAAAATAGCCACTTTTGCCGGCTCGAACAACTAACGCTGCCTAACCATTGAATTTAGTATGTGCGTATCCAAACTGTATTTTAAGGTCAGGTTAAGGTTAAGGTTAACATACAAAAGATCTGATATCATATTTTGTTTACTTTTCGGCACGCTACAATAGAAAATGTTCGTGTGGGTAAAATCTTATAAATTTCTCTGAAGCGGGCCGAATGAGTAAATTTTAGAAAGTGTTTTTATATTTTCGAATGTAAAATTATTTTTCGTCACAAAATATGATATCAGATCTTTTGTATGTTGAAGGTGCGGTCGTCACTATTTTTTTTACCTCTTTAAGAGGTGTTTTTGTTTGATACGAAAATAGCCACTTTTGCCGGCTCGAACAACTAACGCTGCCTAAGCATTGAATTTAGTATGTGCGTATCCAAACTGTATTTTAACGTCAGGTTAAGGTTAAGGTTAACATACAAAAGATCTGATATCATATTTTGTTTACTTTTCGGCACGCTACAATAGAAAATGTTCGTGTGGGTAAAATCTTATAAATTTCTCTGAAGCGGGCCGAATGAGTAAATTTTAGAAAGTGTTTTTATATTTTCGAATGTAAAATTATTTTTCGTTACAAAATATGATATCAGATCTTTTGTATGTTGAAGGGCGGTCGTCACTATTTTTTTTACCTCGTTAAGAGGTGTTTTTGTTTGATACAAAAATAGCCACTTTTGCCGGCTCGAACAACTAACGCTGCCTAAGCATTGAATTTAGTATGTGCGTATCCAAACTGTATTTTAAGGTCAGGTTAAGGTTAAGGTTAACATACAAAAGATCTGATATCATATTTTGTTTACTTTTCGGCACGCTACAATAGAAAATGTTCGTGTGGGTAAAATCTTATAAATTTCTCTGAAGCGGGCCGAATGAGTAAATTTTAGAAAGTGTTTTTATATTTTCGAATGTAAAATTATTTTTCGTCACAAAATATGATATCAGATCTTTTGTATGTTGAAGGTGCGGTCGTCACTATTTTTTTACCTCGTTAAGAGGTGTTTTTGTTTGATACAAAAATAGCCACTTTTGCCGGCTCGAACAACTAACGCTGCCTAAGCATTGAATTTAGTATGTGCGTATCCAAACTGTATTTTAAGGTCAGGGAATAGTTAAAATTGTTTTAAAATGTTCCATTATACAATTCTATAAGTAAATAAATACAAACATAAATAAACAAATAAAACAAAATAAATAAAAAAATAAATAAATAAATAAATAAATAAATAAATAAATAAATAAATAAATAAATAAATAAATAAATAAATAAATAAATAAATAAATAAATAAATAAATAAATAAATAAATAAATAAATAAATAAATAAATAAATAAATAAATAAATAAATAAATAAATAAATAAATAAATAAATAAATAAATAAATAAATAAATAAATAAATAAATAAATAAATAAATAAATAAATAAATAAATAAATAAATAAATAAATAAATAAATAAATAAATAAATAAATAAATAAATAAATAAATAAATAAAAAATAAATAAATAAATAAATAAATAAATAAATAAATAAATAAATAAATAAATAAATAAATAAATAAATAAATAAATAAATAAATAAATAAATAAATAAATAAATAAATAAATAAATAAATAAATAAATAAATAAATAAATAAATAAACTTCTGATATCAAACAAAAACACCTCATAACGAGGTAAAAAAAATAGTGACGACCGCACCTTCAACATACAAAAGATC